>JBAIZZ010000370.1:299227-321216 GCA_037355905.1 Heliconius aoede | reverse complement strand
TCTGCTTCGATGGCAATGCAGGTTTACACTCCAAGCCGACGATATAATAATGTATATTAGTGTGCCGAGTATGTGAATTAATACATATATAATTAAATATATTTTCTAAATTTTAGTGGTGACGCTATGCGGTGGATGGAAAGCGATACCAGCTAATCAAGCGATGTACGCGTTGAGGTCAGATTATGGTCTAGATCACGATGTGGCAGATGAGACACTACCTCGAGGTAAGGCATGACACAATCTACTGTTGCTCAAAAATTGGGATTTTTGAAGATAAGTTAAATATATTTTTTTCTAAAAAAACGTATAAAATATTGTACATAGCAGGATTTGAAACTGCACTTCTTAGAAACTGTTCAAGCCACTAAGTCATATGTTCTTATCATTCATTATTTTACGCTTACTACGACTTATTTATACTTTTCCAAATCTGTTCGATTTTTTATATGTTTTCTATGAAAATTTTGGTTTTCAATCGAGGACAATAAAGTTTAAGATGTTAATATTTGTAGCTTTACGGTGTTCCCCAAAAACAAATAGCAGAGTAGGTTAGGAATCTATTATTACGGTACTCCGAATTCTACATACAGTTTGTGTTGAGTGGCGGAATTCAATGTAAAGCGCTCGCTTTGCCTGGCGATCGATGTAAAAGCGAGAAAATGAAAATAATGCCTGTTGAACGATATAAAATGCTCTAAGTATTAGACTGAGAGCAGTAGTTAGATTTATTGTATTTTCATTCGAGCCAAGCCAAGTATGCCGCTGCAAGCTAACATGTAATTGTTTGATTTGTTAGTTTACAAATAATACACACAATGTCGATTACTGTGTACAGTTTACAAACAATATATGTTTTGGAGACTTAATATGTGAAATATGCTCCTCGGTTGATCTTCGAAAACACAGTATATATGATACTGGAGGAAGGTCACGAGGTAAAAAGCATGAAGACCCTCCGGAGGGCGTGCAGAGGTTGATGACAGTGGACGAGGCGAAAGAGGTATGTAGAGAGCGTAGCGTTTGGCGCTCTGTTCAGCAACAGCTCTGACAGAAACATATAGACGATATGTTCTTTCATCGTATTTTTTTTTAAAAACGTTCACCGTTTCCAATTTCTAATCGCTTTAAATACAGGATAAGATTATTAGAAATTTGAATGAAATTTCAGATCAACTAATTCACGTTTACAAATTTGGTTGGTGTGCACCGGACGCAACGGCGAAGGTGTTTCTACGTAAAGTGTTTAACGTTACATTCCCGACGCGGGCGTCGAGTCAAGTGTCATACATTTATGTAAGTATAATATAAATCTTAAATTAATTGTATGTAAGTTTTATTATATGTATATATAAAAATTTAACTATAAAATACATTAATATTTTCTTTTGTATTTAAATTTATTTATTTTGAACTGATGAAAGAAACTAGTTCCGATTTATAAAGTATATTTATATTTGAGTGTGTCTATTTATAAATCTGATTACCTTCAAATTATTATTGTTATACCGAATTCAGAATCACCATCATTCTATTATTGTGTTATTTCATCGTCGTGTGTTTTTTTCTTAATGTTGTTTTTGGTAAAATGTTAATTTTTTTTTACTCGACAGCTACTTGCGCGGGAGCACACTATAAACTATTCTTTACAGTGTATAGTAATGAAGGGGTACGTGCCTTTGAAGTTTCAGTTTCAAAGGAGTCGTTTGCCATTATACTACTGTCAAGGAGATGTGTTCATTCTTATGTTAAATACCATAAATAGATTCCAGATACATGAATTTTATTTACAGGCAATGCTAAATTTGCCAATTAATTTTTCTTTTGAGTTTTACCATCCGACACAGATATAATGTAATTTATAATAGATTAAATTATTAAATCGATTAGTAAGAAATTATCATTAAATTGTCTCTTATTTTCCGTTTTTTCTTTTTCTTTTATCTATCCGACAAATGTTAATAAAAATGTTTGTTTATTTGTTTGTTTTATTTGTTTGTTGTTTACTGTTGTGATATAAATACAATATAATTATAATCATAATTAATTAACGTAAATAAGTTATTAGGCCATTCACAGCGCAGGGACACATGCGTGTGACAGTAAATGCGTCAGGTTGCCGGTTCGATTATCGGTCGAGGAAATTAAATATTTAATGTTTTTATTTCTCTTTCTCTCTCTCTCTCTCTCTCGGAGCTTAGTTGACTAAGCAGTAACAAAAGACACGTTTTGAATTTAAAAAAGTTGAAAATAACTGTTAAATGGAGGGTAGTTAAACGCCCCTGGAGGGCGAGGCGCGATCTAATCGAGATGATTATGATAAATGACTACTTGCGTTGGGGCGGGCGGGTTATTTTTCCAATTCTGAGACTGTATTTGATATAGTCGGATTTTATTTATACTTAAGTTCTATCTCTGTGTATATAATAAAAGGATAGAAAAGTCTATTTGGTACATGAAAATTATAAAAAAAAAATAAAAATTGGGTCGGTTAACTAAGCGATTATGAGGAAACTAGAAAACCAAACAGCGGAATTCTTGTCTATCTGTTTATTTGTTCTTCAATTAAGCAAAAACTACCAAACAGAAATGGATAATATTATGCATGGTGATAGCCTAAGGTTTTCATTATGATTTCATTAAAACAACTTAAACTCAGACGTGAACTCAGCTTCACGCTACAGTGTGAATAAAAAAATAAATGCAATTATTTACTTAAAGAAATTCATATATTACTACACACTTAAGTACATAGTAAATAAATAACGATTAATTGAAAGTATATTTAATTTAAAGAATAATAATAAATTTAAGACAATATGAAAATAATATTATTGCTTATATTTGTTTAAGACATTAATGATTAAAAAATATATAATAATCAGCTTCACGCTGTATCCCACACACAGCAGGGCAGGCAGAGGGAACCTAATGTTGAGACACCCCATTCCCCAATTTCTGCCGAATTCTGGAGGCATTGCGTGTTGAGTGGCAGAACTCAACGACGCGGTTTGCCTCAACACCAGAGCGAAGAAATGGAAATATAAACGTAAATAAATATTTGATTTCCTCGAGTGGGAATCGGACCCACGACCGTCGCGTTACAGTCACAGACGGCCTCAATAATATTTATAACAATAATTAATTTTTACAAATAGATGAAGATCAAAATAATAACATACCCCAATTACAATTACACAACTTATTTGCATACCTACCCACCTATTGTATCTACTTGGCAACAACCCGTAGATGCAATAAAAGTAAGTAACACATACGTAATAATAATAATTATATATTTATTTATTATTTAGCTAAAATTCCACATACAATAAAATCCATCCTTTTTAATTCGCCGTGTGATCCTTGCTTAGAATAGGATCACCCCGGTACTGTCGGTGTCCTAAGAGGCGACTAAAGTACGTGTGGTAGAGTCACGTCACCAGTAATGTCAACACGCATGGGCAGATTCGACCGGATTAATACCACCCTCGGCATTTAAAACCGGCGTGAAGTAGTGGCTCTTGCCACTGCTTTTCGCATTAGGTAATGCCGTGTAGATAGTTGTCCATTTTCAACTCATTAATATTCTTCGTAACTTCGAGTGAGAGAGCTCGATTTAGTATTGTGTGATAGTGCTGGTCGTCTAAACGGTAGGCCAAATTGATGCCCATTTGTGAGAGTGCTGACTAATGCAAAGCCGTGAAACTAGGTTCATAAAAGATAATATAGATAGATAATTTGCAAAAAAAATCATTAAAATAAATAAATAATGGAAATTTAAAACTTAGTAAATAAAAATACCAGTATTATGCACGTTAGTAACTGTGGAATATGATGACATAGTTTTTACATTGTTATTGATATTTTCTTAAATATTTGAGTAAGTTGAGTTCCGCCACTCAATACGCAATTCCTTGAAAAGGTCGGCGGAGGTGCATAACAGTGGAACAGTATATTAAAAAAAATTGTATTAAAACAGTGTATTTCACTAGGTTCCGTCTGTCTATCCTGCTACAGCGTGAAGTTTTAAATCGCAAAAGAATTTTAACAAATTATTAATACCGCTTTAACTATGATCTTTCTATCGGAAAATCAAAATTAATAAGTAATTTATAAGTAATTATTTTCAACAGATATTGAAAATAATTATTTATAAAAATCGTCCATTTCAATAGGAGTAATCCCCAGAAATTTTTCACCTGAATACAAAACGAAGTTATGACTGCACCAAATGGAATTGACGAAATGTGATTACATTTTCAATTTGCAATAGATTGGGAGGTCGAGCTCACCTCTGCTTCGAATTGTTGCGTGATTGTTTTATGATACGATTTCATATTTGCTTGATTGGAAATACAAGTCATGGCAAAATACTTTGTACGAGATTTGACAACAATTTTAACTATTTCACGCTGTAACCCGCACACAGTAGGTAAGGCAGAGATCGACTTCTGGAGGCATTGCGTGTTGAGTTTGCCTCGAAATCAGAGCGGAGAAATGAAAATATACATTTAAATAAATATTTCAATAAAAATAATAAAATATCTTATTGAATTGTGAATTATAATTATAATTATAAATGTACAAGTTTCGATAGTTATAGAAACGCAATATTGTATGGGAAAAGTTGAAGTACACCATACAGTGTACAATCAGCAACAGAATCTAACAATGATAAAATAGAATTGTGTTGGCATTCTGTTTTCGCAAGATTCACAATACGAGTCCCCCGCGGTGTTGACAAGAGCGCTCTGTCGCTCTCCCGCGACGGTCAACACTACGCCGCAAACAAAACTACCCCTATGAAACTACTATATGAAATTTATTGGGCCACTAAAGCCAATAGCGTTTTTCTGGTTTGATTTATTTCATAATTTAGCGATGTGTTTTTACATTATACGTTGTAGTGTAGTTTTTGGACAAAATATATAAATTAATGTGGTGGCTGCCGTGGCGCAGGAGTAGAGGGGTAGAGACTGTAAACGTGACTGGTTGTGGGTTCGATCCCCACTCGAATCTCCATGAAATGAAATATTTATTTAAATTCATATTTTTAATGTTCTTCTCTGGTGTCGAGGCAAAGCGCGGCATTGAGGTCCACCACTCAACTCGCAATGCTAAACCAGAATTTGGTGGAAAATAGACAACATAGTGTCTTAACACTACGTTCACTCTATCTACTCTGCTATATGCGAGACACAGCTTGAAACTCACTAGTTAGACATTTATAGCAATATAATATTATTAAAAGCTTGCTACATTATTTAATCTAGATAAGCAAGCAGTAGAAAAATATATAAATCAGTTATATGAATATATTATATTGATCAGTGAGGGTAAATGATAATATTTCCGCTTAAATAAATAGCTATAAACGAAGTAAAAGAAACTACGCTAACTCTAACGTTCGACTTAATTGCTCGAATCAGCGTCGAGTGGCTGGAAAGAGTGTTCCAGTATCACGTACCATGTTTGCAGTTAAATGAAATCAGTGCGAGGCTAATTCCCAAAGTACTTGGAGCCCCTTCGAGTGATCGCTGCTCGCCAAATGAACCTCCTAATGTCTGCTTTTCTACTGTAATTACGCACCCATTACCGACAGTAATCTTTCCACTATTTTAAATAACAAGAGAATCAAAACAAAACCTTACGTGAAGTAAGTAAAATCTAATTTCAAAAAATGACTGCAACACTGGCTGGCCTCGTGTATAGCTTTTATGAACGCGAAATAGCTTTTATTGCGTTTGCCGAAAACCTAAAATCGTAGATCGTCTGTAACGTCACAGGCTTTTGAACCTTTCATCTATGTAATAAAGTATATATCGAAATGTCAGGCTGTACGAAGTAGGGGGTAGCCAGAGGCTCGAAGGAGTTAATGCGTGACGCACAAAAGACCAAATCACGACCCTCCCGACGTGGCCGCGGCGTCAAAGAAGAAATTTGTATTCCAATTATGACGCCACAGACACCCGTCGATCAATATCGTTGGCCATTTTAATGGTCTTTTTTATATTTATAATAGACTAATTTTAAAAGTAGGTAGCTATATATCAACGGTTCCTAGGTAAAGTATCGAATGTGAAAAATTGCAAATTACCTTATATTGGTATTTTGAACAACTAACGTATACGTTAAAAAACGTATACTAGTGTTTTTTGAAATATTGAAAAAAAAAAATTAAAACCAAGGGTAGTTCTATAAAATAAAAAGTTATATATAGTTCAATAAAAGCATTTTCCTTTTTGTCACTTTTGACACTTTACCTAGGGACCATCGATATTTAGAGTTTATAATTAATTAACCGACGACAAAATCGGAGCAGGTTCTTTACTTACTTATTAAAAAATATAATTTTAATAAAAAAGATTTTCTAATTATAACATACGTAGTTGTTAAGTTTATATTTATATCACTTAGCAAGGACTGCTTGCTATCTTTATACAACAAGACTTCCAAAAACACTCTTGGTAAAATAATTCCAAAAGAACAAAGGAGCAATGTCCACAGCGGCAATAAAATGATAATAAATGGATAATTACTGCATTACCGTGTTCAAGAAAATAGGGAATAACAGTATTGAAAAGGAACATATGTATTTACCACATTATAATCCTTATTATTGAGAACTTAAGAATCATGAGAGAGAGAGTAGTGCTTAGAGAGAGAGAGTCCAGTGGAAAGACCCTACACTATTAGCCATTTGATTGCAATTTCAGCCCCGATTCAGGGATACGGATTCAATAAAGCTCACCCTGCAGATAAATTTTGACATTTCTATATATTAGGACACACAATTATTGGTTTGGTAATTGCTTTTGATCGTTTTGGGGATGACGTATTTGAGATGAAATCGTTCATATTTTTTATGAATAAGCTAAATTCATTTTATTTTCTTAATTAGATGCATTGTTTGTGTTTGTATTATTCAACGTATCGTAAAACGTCAGGCGTGGCGCACTGAAGTATTCAATATTTAAATTTTTTCGTTGTGATCTCCAAGTCTAAGCTTTTAAGAAAAAAAAAAAAACTAAAAAATACTGTATTCTTCCAACTTCCTGTCAACTTTGTTTTGCTAAAACGTGTGACGTTTAAACGGGAATGTGAGTTGGTATATTTGTACGCTTTTTTTTTTATATCTCCCACCCCCTGTTTGCCCAGCTTGTTTGAGCAGCGCGGTTTGTCTTTGGGCGGGACCGATCAAACGTCAGGCGAGCACTTTATAATAACATTGTTTTATTGAGCCACAATTAAAGCCGTGTCGCGGGACATATCTCGCGTGACGAAATTGATTGCATGCTAAGTATATATTAATGGCGTTTTT
Organism: Heliconius aoede; assembly: GCA_037355905.1. NCBI lineage: Eukaryota > Metazoa > Arthropoda > Insecta > Lepidoptera > Nymphalidae > Heliconius > Heliconius aoede. The sequence continues at coordinate 313,892 of JBAIZZ010000370.1, read as the reverse complement.
AAAAAAAATAAGTTTGTTTACAATTTGATATTGGATCTAAATATCAAAGTTAATAATATGATATGTAAATAAATACAACATAAAGCTTTTTTATTTTGAATTAAAAAGGCAACAAAGATTTTCTGATTTTTTTTATAGAGCATGTCGTCACCTAGTTTTATATTCATTATAATGTCTGGACACCTGCAACGCGCGGCGTACTATCAAGTAAATATGTATTAAACTAGTAGTATTTGACCACGATCTGAAAAATATGAATGATTTTCCACTTTTTTTCATTTCATAGGAGAAAAAAGTGGAGAATGGTGATCTACTAGGTTATGTCTTGTATGGAATGCCAGATTTATGAAGGAAGAATTTCGATTTATACATACATTTGTAAATATACTTGTTCTATGTGACTTACAAAATGATCGCGTGATAGAATGTCGCGTGGCTATTGAAGTGTCTTACGAGCAGTATTCCTAGGCGCCTACGAATACGTAAACATTATTGATTTACATCACGAATCAGGTAAATTCTTTTCTCTTGCTTATCACATGTTTTTACATAGCTATTCAATGATTTGGTAAATATTATAATAACTTTTGTTGAGCTTTATTTGAACTGAACCTTATTTTTACTATTGAATCCAATGTAGACTTTTATATTGCTAAAGAAATATTAATTATTAAAAAAATATTTATTTTCAATTAAAGACGCCAAAGAGAAGCCAAGAAGAAGAATTAAAGAAAAAAGTGTGTGGCAGTGTCTTAAAAAAAAATTAATGTATGTTTTAAATCAGATCAAAGTTTATAATTGTGAGTCAAGTCGTTTTTAAACGATACAGTTAATATAAATATAATAACAATAAGTAGGTATATATATATAAAAGTTGTGGTATTATTTTATTTCGGTATTTGTAATCCGATACGGCTGGTGTCAAGAGTCACGTGGCCAGCGTTCACTCGGCGTACCCGCGCAAACAAGCCTATATCTAATGAAATAGAGAACTGACATCTGTCACGCTACAGTAAAAGCTACGATAAAGTTTGTTTTTTTATAAATGACTAGATACTATCATATTTATTTATTATATATATGTTTGTATGTATGTATATATATATTACATGATCTCCTGTAATTTAATGCACTCATTTTTTAATTTTTTTTTTCTATACAACTCCAACAAGAGATCGTTTTAAGCGTTAAGGCCTCCTTATTGTACATATTCATTCATTTTCTTTTTTTGAATATAAATAATGTAAATATTATGTGCAATAAAGTATATTGTATTGTAATATACTTGCATTGCGTGTTGAGTGGCAGAACTCAACGACGCGCTTTGCCTCGACACCAGAGCGAAGAAAAATGGAAATATAAACATAAATAAATATTTATTTATTTTTGAATTGTCTTTTCAATTTTGTTTAATATTTTAAATTTCTATCTTGTACCTTTTATAATATATGGATTGCCGTCCAAAGAATATGTTGGAACATAACGGCACTGCGGGTCGGCGGACAAACAAAAGTGCTCTCTGGGTAACTGACCGTGGACAATAAACAGGCCGAATGTTTGTCTGGGACGGCCTTGCAAATGTATAAAAGAAAATATCCTAGTTCGTTACACAATCCGGCCCCTGATGTTTTCTACAAACTCCTTTTGTTGGTTCACTATACAAGATAAGGCTTCAACTTAGATCTGAGTTCTTGTTATATTTCTAAGTAATGATAAGTAATTACATGTTGTTCATCTACTCATATGAACACTGACGTTTTGTGATTATAAGCTTAAGGCTTATGAAATTTTTTTCCTGTATTTTTTTGCCTTAAATTAAGCTCAGCCAAAGTTGATGTCATCTCCATGACAAAAGTAAACCAAACGGAAGTGATCAACAATGCTGTAAAGTTTATCTAAAATAACTGAGCTAGGTAATATAAAAACTTCATAGGAAAAATGGGCGTCAATTTGAATTCGTCTTTATTTCCTGGACACCTTATATTTCTTCAATAATAAATAACAATGAATAAAATTTAAAAAAATAAACAATTTTAGTCACCTGGCTGACGCAGATGTGTGTGGGCGTCTAAAGACGATTTTGACATCGCTGATAACGAATTGCTGCCATATCCTGTAAAAAGAGTCAATATTAAAATATATTTCACGAAATAAAATTATATAAAATAAATATACATTTTAAAATAAATCATAATTATAAGCCTGAAATATTATGATTAGTAGGTACCTAGTAGAAATCTTCTACAATGCGAATCAGATTCGATCTTATAGAAAATAAGGAGTCTAGTTTTGAATTTTTGTTTCTCAATGTAATGTGTGAATATTGCTTAGATTTGCTATATAATGAACTCGTCTCAGAAGACTGTAGAAACGGAAATGGCAAAGGTTGTTTGAAAAAGAAAGTGAACTTTAAGTTCCCTCAAAAAAAAATATGCCAAAATAGCGTTGGTTTTTTGATATAGCAATTGAATCACAGAACAAATTGTTAAACAATTAACGGGACCACCTCATCAGCGGGCCCCGGGCGATCGGATCTGTGTTGATAATATTGCCTATATATTATGTTCCACAGGGGACAACGCCGTAAGGAAATATCGAGACTAGCACAACAATATAAGCCTTACAGCTATATATTTATGTGCTAGTTTCGTGAATAAAAGATATACAGATAGAGGATTGTATTCTCTTTGATGTTCTCAATAGGATTTCACGCGTTGTTAGTGTTAGAGCAACATTGTGGAAACTTCTTTTGATTTCGAGTATATTTTTGATTCCATGTTCTACGCCTCTTTGATTTTCGGGCCTCTGGCTGTGACGTTATTAAAGAATGTTTACCACCACCTTCTCACATAAAATAGCTTGGATTGAAATAGTTTATACGAGTTAATTGTGGATTTGGCAAAATATTATTATAGTTTTAATTTTATACGCGTCCTGTAAGGACACTGCAAATTACTAAATTAATTTTAATTCAATTTAATTGATGGTATCATTCAAACTAAATTTGCTTACAGACTCTACTATGAATTTCTTAATACAAAAAAAATAAATCTGATTCATGATGTATCCCGCGCAAGGCATTGCATGTTGAGTGGCGTAACTTAACGCCACTCTTTGCCTAATCACCGGAGCGAAGAAATAAAAAATATAAATTTAAATAAATATTTCATTTTTTCGAGTCGACATCAAACCCACAACCGTCGCATTGCAGTCGCACCTTAGTGCCGCTGCGCCATTACGGCCTTTATAAATATATAAATATATATATATATATATATATATATATATATATATATATATTTTGGTTAACATTTTCTATCATATTTTGTGAACAAGAATTTTATATTTTGTTGTTTCTCATCATGTGTACAGCCAAATAGCAGGACTATCCCTATTGTTTACTCCCGTCACTATCGCCGTCGGGATCAATCATTCGTAACCCGACTCTTACTTACTTCAAATATAACTGTAATACAAATACATATATCTATAGAAATATATTTCAGAGCAAATGTAATATAACATTATAAATAATTAATATGACTAGATCAAAATATATACTCAAAATCTGTTTTAACTAAATATTTATAGATCTGAAATTAACCAAGTTTTATTCAACGGAAATGGGCGATTACCGCAAAGTTCAATTAAATAATTATTTGGCTGCCAAGCGACCAACATTACACTGTTGAGGAGACAACGGGAAATGAAAGCTTAATTCATTTTTTTATATATTAATATAAAAAAACAAAAAGAAACTTACACTATTTGAAAGTTAAAAGATTATATACCTAGTGAAATATTTATATTAAAAGCGTTTATGCATTTAAAGCGGAAGTAACCAATATACTAGCTAATTAATTCTTAAAAACTATTTAATAATATTTTAACAACTCGGTAACCTAAACCTCAAATTAACCTAAAGCGTCCCACTCAATTCCATCATATAAGATCAAAGGTCTATCACAACTATTTGGTGAAGGCGACAAACCCGCCGCCCCTGCGGCCACTGTACTACAAAGGGAAAATATTAAATTTCAGATACTTAATGAGCATACTATCATGCTAAAATAATTTCAATATAAACATGGTAGGTTTTTATTGTATTAAGGAATACCTTTAAATATAAAAATATATTTATTATATATATTGTCACATATTATTAAAAAAAAGGTAAATTAGATCTCCTGTACGTAGGAATAGATTTAGATTCGTAATAAAAATTTATTCATATTATTATTATATTGAGGCCATCGTGGCGTAGGGGCCTAAGCGTGTATGAGTTATATATGGGGTATGAGTTATTATTTATTAATATTTTCAAAGGTCAGGTAAAATTCGGCAAAAACGAGGAACGGAGGGAACGGAGAATCTTAACACTAGGTTATCTCAGCATTCACTGCTTTATGCGAGACGTAGCTTCAAGAAAAGATATAGAAAGATATAATGTCCTTATAAGCATAAGCTAAAAAATAATATTACAAAATTTAAAAGTGTCAATAACATCCAGATTTTCATTTCAAATTACAATCAGCCGTCTAATATTATACACTTAAAATACGTATAGCACTCTGTTCGCTCCACGGCACGCAAAACAATGGGGCGCTTATGGTTTCCCTCGCCTAAAGCGACTTTTCCTCTCCACTGTCCCTCTCCCACTCGCTGGAATACTCGTGAAGAGGATGGGGAGCGGCGGGCAAATGCCATTCTCAGTTAATTTTCGAAGCCGCCGCTAGCTTCGTCTCCTTTCAGCGCACCCCGCTTTAAAATATCGAATTTTTTTAATTCTTGCAAAATCTTTATTCACATGGCGGAACACTTTTTTTATTCCTTTCTTTTATTACATTTATCTTTGTTATGTGAAGTAATAGTTGAAATACATAAAAGAATAAATCTACTGATATATTTTTGTATTCATTGTGAGTTGGCTAAACTTACACCTCCAGCAGACATTATGTAACAACACCTATGTGTTGTGATGGCTATGCCATCAAGCTTAACATATTTTTAATATCATATTAGTGAGTAATAATATTAGAATCTTATTTGTACTGTACGGAACTATTTATTAAATTTAATTTGATTCCAATTGGGGCACACGCAGGTGATTGCAAACAAGTGCGCTCTGGTGTCGAGGTATAAGGCAGCGTTGAGTTTCATCACTTAACACGCAATGCCTCCAGATATCAGCGGAAAATAGGGAACGGAGTGTCTTAGGGGATAGAGATTTTGGGATACAGCGTGAAGAACTATTAATAAAGATATTAATAAGATATTAAAGTAAATTCTAACACTAACTAAAAACAACTAAATTTGAACTGCAATTCTCCCATTATTATATAAATGAGTGTTATTAATTACAATAACACGTCATAGTAAATTATTGAGGGCGTCACCTCACAAATCTCGCTTAAGGAATATTATTAGTTTAAATAAAGTCGTTGGTGCTTTATTTATAATCCATTTCGAAACAGTCACGGGGGAGGCTATTTCGGAGGTCGGGAGGGTTAATAGAAATGGTTTTCGATAAACGATAAATAATATCCGTATTCGTCTTTAAACTTCTCTAATTAACACCCAGTTAACTGTAAATTAATCTGTATTATTTGTTAAATTGTTTTTCTGTACTTTAATTGGTTGGTTCAGATTAATTACATCGTACATATTTCTCTTTTTATGATATATAATCAGTAATTATAATATATAATTAAATTTATATATTAAATAAGGTACACCTGTTATAGCAACAACGTAAAAATAATTATCAGCAATAATATTAAATGAGGCCGTCGTGACGCAGTGGTACAAGGTGTGACTGTAACGCGACGGTTGTGGATTCGATTCTCACTCGAGGAAGTGAAATATTTATCAACGTTTATATTTTCATTTTTCTTCGCTCTGGTGTCGAGGTAATGCGCGGCGTTGAGTTCTACCACTCAACACGCAATGCCTCCAGAATTCTGCAGAAAGTGGGGAACAGAGTGGGGACAAACTGAGGAACACTAGGTTGCCTCTGCCTACCCTGCTGTGTGCGGGATACAGCGTGAAGCTTAAAAAAAATAAATGAAAAAAATACGTTATCGAGTGTTTAAGTAATAGTGGCCACTGTAACAGCTCCCTAAGGGTGAGGCTAAATCGTTTGTTACCATTGTCCGGGGGCATTAAGTCGTCACGGGCCGACGCGACGATGCGACGCGACGCGCATCTATGATATATATATATATATATATATATACAACTACTATACCATTATGTTTGTTCGTCTGTCGCCAATTCGAAATATTAATCAGTCTGGTTTCGGTTGTTTACCTGGTTCCAACGAGTGTATTTTTTATATTTAATAAATTCAAATTCTAATATAAATAAAATTAATTTATATATATAAAAGGAAATAAAAAATAGAATGAATATGAATAAAAAAGAAAAATAATACTGTATTATTTGACTATAACATATCCATATATAAGCGAAACTATTCAACTTTATAATTAAAAGACTAGTCCAAGGGCAAACTACGCAAAGGGAACCTAATCTTAAGATACTCCGTTCCCCACGTATTCATTTTGTAATAGAACTTGAATAATTTTGAAATTGAAATTTGTACAAAAATAACAATTTAACTTTTCAAGCGAAGTCAAGACGCACCCATCACATGGACCGCATCCAGCGAACCGTGCAAAGATAATGCCTCCCTCGCTGCGTATAAATGATAATCATCATATTGCATCACTTACTGAAATATTGTAAGTGTCAATCAAAGAATTAACTTTGCATTGTCGTACGTGGAACGCCGCGCGGCGCGTGTCGGTCGCGCGCGCGTCTAACGCTCGATCGCTCAAACGCAACGTTTTAGCGCCCCTCTGTTTTGATTTCGAGGCGTAAAAAATGTATAGTAACTGTAAATATGAACACGCGATTGGTTTTTTTTTTTGGCTAACAGCTAGTTGTTACGTATTAATTGCAGTTACTGTAGAAATTAAGTTGTGTGATGTAATGTACATGGAAATTGCAAACAAGGCATCTAAGTTTTATTTTATTAGAGATAAAAGTAATGTATGTATATAAAAAGAGATGTTCCCTCTGACTGCTGATGGTACCGTAACCGCTGATGGTAGAAACGTGAAAATTGAACAGATGTTTATTTTCATAGTGTGAACACTTACTCAGAAGAGATTTTGAAAAATGTTAATTCTGAACGGTTTGGTCTGGAAAGTTTATATAGAATAATCTTTAAATCGGCACCGATTTTTATAAAATTTGATATTCAGGCTCGTAAAAAATATTTCAATGATCTCGTGTTTCATGGTTTATTTATTTTTTGTGGGAGAGGACAAGGCAAACAAGCGTTCTGGTGGTAAGTGATCACCGACGCCGACGACCCCGTGTAACACCAAAGGAGCTACAGGTGCGTTGCCAACCTTTAAGGTGAATATGAAGGGCGCCGGGGCCCGGCATTACCTAATGCGAAACACAGTAGCAAGAGTCACTACTTCACGCCGATTTTAAAGCGGTCAAAGCCGCCTGTTTCCGCTAGTCTAAAATAAAAGTGAAAAATCAATAATCACAAAACCTTGAACACTATTCGAATCATGAAATTTGAAAGCAATGTTTTTTAAGTATAATACATCTAAGAATTATTATAGTAAAGTTTATCAATTAAGGATGTCTTATTACTTATATTTAAAGTTTGTACTAAATAAAAATTCAATTAACAAATTTTTAGGGTTCCGTATCTTATAAGGTAAAATCGGGACTCTTATAGAACTTTATCGCCCGGTTGTTCGTCTGTCAAGACCATTTATCTTTGCATTTATCTCGAGATCGCAATAAGATATCAAGCTAAAATTAATATGTAATTATAAATATTCAAGTCTAATATCCCTTTAAGCACAGGACACATGAAGCTTTAATTTATAAAAAATAATATATATATATTTACAATATATATATAATTTATCAATGTATGTAAATAGGTACAATATGTACTGATAACAAAAATATATAAAAAGTATTAAATATTTGAATAAGTATTGTACAAACGTTAGAGAAACATATGGCGGTTGGTATAAGTTATTTTATGATTAACAATATTTAATCTAGATTTTTTAATTGTGATCTAAATAATGTTTTATTTATGAAGTTAATAATACCTCCATTACCGACAGTAAGACGTCTAGATGACAAAATTATAAATTTTTCAAAAGCCTACCTTGTGTACCCTGTGACGTTGCATGTGTAGACCACGAACTCTTGTATGATGCATCTGAAAATAAAAAAAAAATATATAGATCTAGAAAAATATATTATCTTTTCACTAAATTTTAATGAAATGTTTTTTAAATTTATTATAAAAGAAGAAAAACCAGACATGCGTCAGTTGGGCTTGAGGATTCCGTACGAAAATTGGAAGTCTATTGCTTTTTCTAAAATTACCATATTAATTTTGATTCCCTTTATGGCTATAATTTACTAGGATATAACCTAAAATGTATAGTTTCCAGATTTTTTCCTGAACTAGTACTTCCTGTACATGTTAGCTGCCATATTTCATAATTCTAGGTCAATATCGGGTAAAATAAAGTTTTCGATGAATTCTATCACTAAACACGTAATTAATCGAAATTGAAATAAAAATTCAAGAACCTAAACTTTAGCCTATATCTATGAATCCTGGCACATGGCAATATGTGGAATACACCATGAAGTTGAAAAAATATAAAAAGCCGGGCGTTGAGTTCCGTCGCTAAAAGCTCTTTTCTTTAAAATATGTTAACAACTCCTGCTGTACGGTGTACCTTATTTTAATTGATTCTACGTAAATCAACAGAAATAAACAGCAATATAATAGGTAGATCAATAGTAATCTGTAAGTAATAAATTACTCTTAGTAAAAAATGCCTTTATATAAAATTACTTTCTTACGTAATTAGTTCTTATTGATTTGAAACACTTGATAAATTAATTTTATCTATCTAGTATATAGGTAATAATCTTTCTATCGCCTAAATGTATACAAATATATATATATATATACTATTAAAGTAACTCAAGAATATCCAAAATGAAAATATAAATATGCCTCTAGAATTCAATTAATTCTGCCTTGTATATGAAGCTTATTTATATATAGTTATTACATATATGCTTAATTAAAATCTCAGTTTTCCTTTAGGGTGGTTTGTGAACCATGACCGAGCCCCGGTCAAAGGCCATGACTGAATATAATTGTTCTAGGGGACGGTCTCTTGTCTTGCCTTTAGTCTTACCTATTAAAATTGCAATATTTAAAAGAAATCCCTATATTTAGGTCTAGGTATATCAACTGAATTATACTTCCAGGAAAATCTTAGTCTAACCTAGATTCTAGAGTTATTAGTTAATACTCATACCCCATTTACATTTCGCGATTTTAGAAATATTATGATATAGTTTACAAAATTACATATTGTTATTGCCATTATGTATATATAACGTTATGATTCAATGATTGCATATTATATTACTTTTTCATTTACATGTATATTCTGACACTTGAATGAGTTGGACGTCTCGTAGAAACTACCTGTAAATTATTATTGCAGAAGCTCTAAATGAAACATACGCCAATCTTTTGAATAATCTCATATGGATAACAGTTGGTAAAATGAGATTCGATCTCGAGATCTTCTATACTTGTGTTCGAAAGTGCCGTAAACACAGCAAATGATAATATGGGGAGCGCCACGACAAGAGACACTGATTAAAGAATTGATCAGGATGAAGCCATTACGCCACCAGCTCGGCACTTATGTAGATTCCTAATTTTTTTTATCGGTGAACATTTGACTTGGCTCTCATTTCACATTTATGTTTTCGATGGGATTGGAAATAAATGACACTACACTAAATGCTCTCTCAAAGCTACATATATTTTGCTAAAAATAAAATCATTTATAATTATTTGAGAACCTCAAACATATTCCGACAACGTGGACCACAAAACAACATCATCGCTTCTGTTTCATAGTGTAGTAAGCACAACGAATGATAAAGTGGGGAACGTGACGACAAGAGACAGTGACTAAAGGATTCATCACAATGAAGCCATTCCGCCACCAACTCGTCACTCAACATACATTGCTCATTTTTTTCGGTGAACATTTAACTTGGCTCTCATTTCAATCTCAACTTATGCTTTTCATGGGTTTCTGTAAAGATTTGACAACCTCAAACATATCCTGTCAATGTAGACCACCAAACAACATCTCTACTTGTGTTTGAAAGTATAGTAAACACGACTGACAAAAGGGGACGTGACGACAAGAGACAGTGATTAAAGGATTGAGCACGATGAAGCTATTCCGCCACCATTAAGCTCTTTGGAAGCGCTATAAGCCGAAAAGACGTTAAGTGGTGTCATTAAAGAAGGCGTTGTCGATGGGCCTATTAGGAGCTTTTGTTACGCAATTAAGACATCTGTATTGAATGGTTTATGTTGTATGTCATTTTTTTTATATTTTTACTGTGTTTGTGGTCATTAATATCTGGTGGTCGGGTCCATGTCTCGTGGCACAGGGCAAGGAGTGACTATAAGCGCGATAATATTTAATATTTAATTTCCATACTTGAAAAATTTTGCAAAAAAAGTTGACGGAATGTCTTGACACTTATATCCCTCTGCCTATCCTATGCTAGATACAAGAAATGAAACACTGTTATAAAATAAATAAATAAAATAAAAATAAAAAATATAAATAAACTGTAAAAAAGGCATTTTTGTATTTCTTTTAATTTTAAAATGCAAATAGATATTTAAACACTTTTAAACGGGTATATAATAGTTTTGTTATGTATACTATTCTATAAAATACTAAACATTACAAGTTATTTTTTGAGGCCATCGCAGCGTACAGCGTCGGAATGTACACATAATGGTCCCGGTTTTGATTCCCATTCGGGAAATTGATTATATTAAAATTATTTTAATTTCTCACCGATGAGACCTACACCTGGTGGTATACATACAGATTGTGGCTAAGAAGCTTATTAAATTACATAACTTAAGCTCTAAGCTGTGATAGGGGACGAGACTTAAGTTGTTTTTAATTTGTTAAATACAGTAGTTTATACAACCCGTTGTGTACATACCGTTTAATTTAAGTCATCACTTTTTGTTCCTCATTCATCAATAAAACCATCAAATCGTAATTTTTTTTTACAAAAATTATGTACTATCAGTATCTATATAATTTTTATACGTTAACTGTATACAGAACACTTTAAATTTTTATTTTTATTCCCTCAAAATAACTATTTAAATATAATACCTTATATTTAAATAGTTATTATATTTCCGGTCCCGTAACACAAAGCGTAACGTTAAGTTGCAATTTTTGATAGCAGGTTTCCTTTGCTATTTGCTTTGCTATTTGCTGCTAGTTAGAGCTATGAAGTCCACGTAAACGAAGTTGCGGACAGCGTCTTGTGCATAAATAAAACTCTTCTGATTAAAAATATAAACTAAGAAGCTTAAAATTAAACTTAAAAGATGCTAATTTCATGGTGGCATTCTTAGCACCTAAGTTAAATTTGCAATGATTACTTTAACTGGTTAAATCTGTCAAATTGAGTGTTGACACTCCTCACATAATGGTGTTTTCTAATTATATAAAAGACTGCCATCAATATTTTTAAATTAAGTTAACCAACGAAAACAATATAATAAAGATTATTTATTAAATGACACTACGTCGCTCTGCTCTACCCGATCTCTGACTAAACTCCTCTACGTTAGTACGATACGATACACTATGAAAGTCACTGGGAAGAATTCCAATATTGACAATGTTTGTTTATTTTTGTAAAACAATATGTTTGGGACGAAAAAATAAATTAAAATCCTTATATGTAAGCTGATAAATTTATGTAGACTCTGGTCTAAGGTACATAGACATTTTTTGATAATTTAAAACTCGAATCGATATTAGAAAAAGTTATTCTCATTTTGATTAATATAGAACCCAAATTGCAATAAAATAGCGATTGCAATGAATTGGAAAGTGTTTTCTTATTATGCGATTGTTCAACTAAAATTTCCATTCGTTCTCACAAAAGCTCAACGGATATTAATTAAATCCACATCGTGATAACATATTATGATCGATATCTTTTTTGAGTTCAGTTAGTTTTGAGTTATTACAAATTCGGTGTCGTACTTACGTATACTAACGCAAAGAAACCTATACGACAATCCTAAAACACCTCCAAAAACACCACAATCACAAATAAAAATGATATATTCACCAGCGAACAGCATAGAGAAATTGGTAAATGTGCCCGACCGACTGAGGTAGTCGGCGGATCCCTTGATGTCAAGCATGGCGCGGCTAAAACGTCACCATCGTATTGAGACGTGCGTCACACATGGCGCTACCGACACTCATAGCTGTGCCCGCCGAAGACCCTAGCTGTCGTAGGCGGGGCTTCCCCTAACACCGCCTGGGCACGCCCCCAGCACCCTTGCTGCACGCCTCGCCAATAGCGAAACACTCCGGCTAATCTTTATCAGAGAAAAATAAACAGGGAGGGAGATAATGACGAGCTACGGCGGTGCTGGTAATCACCGAGCTTTGTGGGCCGCGACAGCCTGTTAGCGAGCTTATCCGACGATGGTTTGGCGAAAATTGAATGCTTTTGTGTCGCTTTCGTTACTTTTTTTTTGCTCGGGATATTTCTCCTTGTGACTGAGGAATATCGCGTCACGCTTATAGTTTCTTGGGAATTAGGTGTCAGTTCATCATCATTTGGACACCGTGTGTCATTTAAGCTTCATTCATTTATTAATTTAAACATACTTTAAGGAATTAACACATAACCATACTTTATTCACATTTATTTCTTATATATCAAAAAGTTTTTTTATATTTTTATTCTGAAGATTATGATAATATATTTTATCGTCTACATCAATTTATTAGGTAACAAGTAGGGGAGAACGCGACTGGTTGTAACTATTTTTAAATTAAATTTTGAGATTTATTAGTGGATAAAATAATATCTACTAAATAAATATATACCACAGCAGCACAAGGGTGTGACTGTAATGCGACGGTTGTGGGTTCGATTTCCATTCGAGAAAGTGAAATATTTATTTATGTTTATATTTCCATTTTCTTCGCTCTGGTGTCGAGGCAAAGCGCGGCGTTGAGTTCTGCCACTCAACATGCAATGCCTCCAGAATTCGGCAGAAAGTGGGGAACGGAGTGTCTTAGCACTAGGTTCCCTCTGCCTACCCTGCTGTGTGCGGGATACAGCGTGAAGCTGATCAATATATATATATATACCATTTTGAAACGTACTCTACTGCTGGGGTTACTTAGGGTATGTAGTAACGACAGTAAAAAACAAAAATATGACAATTCTGATCTCTTTTTTTCTTTTACCACTGACTATTGATAGCTCGCAATCTAATGTGCGTGTATTATATAATATTTGATGTTTTTCTCGTTTCTATAGAAGTTTTAAAACTTCATTTAGTGATCCTTTAAGTTTCTCAAAGTCTTAATATAAGTAAGTCTTTAAAGATTATTGCTTTCGCTTACTACGCGCAGTGGCTTAGTCAAATTACAACGTTTATCTCTGTAGTACTTAACTGTTGCTTTTATTTCGTACATCTCTTTACCACATACTGGACAATAACATGAAGTGTAAAAAAGTTTTAGAAGAATAATAAAGAACACATAGCTTTTCTTACAACGAAGGTACAATTTTCAACACTAAGTGCTGGTAAGTCAAGTTCTAAGATTATCAAGAAGAGTCAAGATAACTTTTATTAACCCTTCCTTAGCAGTAAACAAAAAAAAAATTGTAGAAAAATAAAAATATATATATATCAAAAGTTTAGTCATTGTACTTACTTGTACTGACATTGGTGGGTGTCGCGAAGCTTTGATGATAAGAAGTGGCATAATTAAACTAAACCTCTGGCCATCAAAGTCTGTTACATCTTACTCTAGTTAAACAAAGCCCCTCACTTTTCCAACTGTTGCAAGTAATTTTGAAAATAATATATTTTTTTTAAATTTATCTGTTTTTAGGGTTTCGCACTTTTTGAGTAAAAAGGTACTCTTATGTGCGTCTGTCTGTCTGTCAAGACCCTTTATCTCAAGAACGCTTGGTTTCAGATGAAAGGGCTTAACTGCGCCTGAATTTCAGAAAAAAAATTCTAACTTTTATACAGAACTCTCGGTGGGCGAGTTTGACTCGCGCTTGTCCGGTTTTTTCTAGTTAGGTTATGTACTTATTGCTGTATTACATCAAACGCCATTAGAGGCTAGTTCACAATATCTGACATCTACACAAATAGCATTTCAAGTATTGAATTTTAGAAATTTCAGGCGTTTCGGCCATTTGCTGACATATTGTTTTTATTCATTTTAATTCCGTCCTATTTGAAAAGAGAGAACAATAACGGCGGCAGAATTGAATACGTTTTATTATTTTTTTTTACAAATCGCGCCACTGGCCCCTATCTTGATGATTGTCCATATAATTGGTTGAATTTTAGACGTATTGTCCGCTTTTACCTTTTCACGTACAAATGTGATTTTTGAATATTAATTTCGTCCTCATTGTCAAAATTAATTAAGAGGTAATCAATGGGCGAACAATATGTTATTATTTTAAT
>JBAIZZ010000370.1:207099-299217 GCA_037355905.1 Heliconius aoede | reverse complement strand
ATATATATATATATATATAATAGTTAGTTAACATAAGTTTTAGATTGCTTACATATCATGACCATTTCAATACTTTTATTACATGACTGAAATAAATTTTACATTTTTAAATAAATTCTTGTAAATTACAAAAAACATTTAAAAATATAAAAATATAAACACACTTCCGAAGGTGAGACAAGGGTCCAAGCCATCGGTGGCTAGGGTTCCAGAGAGAGGAATTGTTCTGTATCCGGTTCTTGATCCAACAGCTAAGCGACAATCTCTTTAGATGTTGGTCAAGGCTTTTCGCTATTAAACCATTAACTGAAACCACTATCGGCACAATGATAGTCGCATTTATAACCCACGTGGCGGTAATCTCATGGCCAAAGTCCAAATAATTAAAAACTAATTCAATTATTATTAACTAGGCAAAAATAAGTCGTAAAATATATGTTTATAAAAACTACATCGAAGTAAATATTTTTAACTAGTCGATTTAGATATTTTTATGATCAAAATTCTTCCACTGCCACCTAGTGACCTATACTATAACTACGAACTAAGTCCCTTCTTTTATATGCGTTCTATAGCACAGTGGCCTCTAACGTTCACTAGATGTACTAGATTACATACCTCTACAATCCTTATTCCTTACATATTGTCACTTCGGCCGATGGGTAGAGCTGCTGTATTATATCGTTTTTTAGCCTACTATATTAATATTATTAAAGTTAAATACAAGGTAAAGCCTCAGTATAAACAGAATTTGTGTAGTTTGAATTAAAATAATCAACAGAAATCTATAAATGTAATAAAGATTAATAAATACATTTTGAACGCACAATAAGTATAAAATAGTATACATATAGAAAATTACACAAAAAATTTTTCGAGTAGAACAAAATAGCATTACAATATTCTTATATTGATAGGTGTCGGAGAAATAAGTTCCAGTTCATCAAAAACATTATTTTTTCTTTTTCTCAGCTTTCAACTTGTAATTAAGCTGTGACTCCAGCATTTTTATATAATCTAAGTACTTCTTTCCCCATGGTGAGTAGGACTCGTACCAAATCTTGTACATTTCGTAGTCAGCTTCATCAATGTATACTAAACCCTCACACTCGAGAACCGCATTAATAATCTCTTCGGGTTTTAAAGGCTTGCTATGCAATTGAGCAATTCGTCTTCCTTCTAACAATGCATTAGTCGCTTTCATTATCGAATTAATACCGTAACCTCTTAAAACTTGAGCTACACAGTGAACGTTAAACTCTCGATCTATACCGTGATATTTCATTAAAATTTTATTCAATATAAATGATATGCTTCCGTAGTCTGATCTGGGCACAAGAATAGCCGAAGGAAAAGCCTTGTACATCTGTGCGTTTTTTGCCAACCAAGGCTCTGAAGCTGTCCCTAAAACTAAAATTTTATCTTCATTTGGAACGATAGGCTTTATTATTTCTTTAAAAAAGTCTCTCTGTAAACGTTTGGGGTCGAAGTATTTATCCTCTTTGGCTACTTTTTTACAAAAAATCTTATCGGCATCGTTAACTAAAATGATGGTAGGCTGCATTAATCTACTTATTCTATTGACGTACAAAAACATAGTTTTTAGATTTTTTGGCCCTGGATATTTATTATATACATTTATTGGGGACAGATCTATTATGATAGAATTTGTTTCTGTGGCAATTGCGTAAATTAAGGTTCTTTTTCCATATCCTTTAGGCCCAACTATTACGTGTGATCGATTGGCGTTAGGACATGATGAACCAAGTGTTAAGAGGCAGCGCAATCTAATTTGCTCTTTAACGTCTCCTATGCCCGGTGCTGGAAAATATGGCGTCCATAAAATGGCGCGACAGTCTGCAGCAGCGTAATTTTGTTCACCCCAAAACTCATCTAAAGTGATTTGTGGATATTTTTTTATTATGCCTTCATCTACCAAGCTTTGAAACATAGCTGCAGGTGACACCTTGTCCGGTTTAGGTGGTTTATTTTTTTTTGGTCTCTTTCTTTTTCTGGTTTGCGGAATTTTTAAAACACCTGCATCGCGGTAATCTATCTTCAACGAATTCTTTAACATATTTAATTCCATTCTCATCATTTCATCTACAATAGGGCGCAATTGAAATTGTAAATCCTGATACGCATTTTCGGTAATTAGATTATAAATATAGCCTCTCACGACATCTAAATTTGCATCTCTTGTGTCAATATTTTTCCACTGATTTTGATAGTCGTTCCATGCTTCTCGCACTGGATCAATATTACTACCAACAGCAATATAAACTCCAGGGTCGTTGTCAGGATTAAGACGTGTTCTTTTGTAGTCTAATAAACGTTTTTCTTCTTTTATTTTTGCTTCAAGTTTCAGTCTTTTTTCTTCCTCACGTGCTGCTTTTTTTTCTGCTTTTATTTGTTCTTTTGATTTTTGCGCACCTTCTGCTTTTAGTCTCTTTTCTTCTTCTGTACGCCATTCTACATATTCTTCAATTGTAAATGTTTCACCTTTTACGATAAGAATTGATCCTCCCTCCTCAGGCCATGGATACTCATCAAATATCCTCAGTTTATAATACCAATCTTGCATCCACTGCCTTATTTCTTCAGATATATCCTCCATGACGTCCCCTTCGCGAAGACGGAACACTCGAGTTTTTTCTTTTAAATTCTCCTGAAGCCAATCTTCATAAAACTTTTCACGAAAATATCGCCGTTTTTCTTGAACTTTTTTTAATAGATCTTTGGCCGATGGTGGTGAACAAGATGGGATAATCATATTTAATTTTTCTTTATGCTTATTTTCCTTAATGTGGTAACGTTTTAATTCTATAAATTGTCTATAAATATTTTGAATAAATGAAGCTGCTCTTATCCTTAAGTACTCACTTGCTGGTTTTGTTTTTAGTCCTGCTAATTCAAGATATAAATCTGCATCCTTGTTAAATACGCGCGTTTTTTCTCTAATAATAAACCTGGACCGTTCCATACGTTGTATATTTAATATATGACGAGAATATTCTTGTTCAAATTTTAAAGCCTCCAATTCTTCGGGAGATAACTGTATAGATTCAGAGACAGCTATTTCTTCGCCTAAAGCCAATTTTCTTTTAATTTCGTCCTCTTTCTCCTGACGTATCCTTTGTTCTTCTTCTAATTGCTCCTGTTCTTGACGTTCTAATTCTGATGCTGTTGGTGTGGGATCACCAATACGATTACCAGCAAAAACTTCGTCAATAATATATTGCATCTCTTTTTGTCTCATTTCGAATGAATAATGAAAAGGACATACAATTTGAATATCTTGGGGTACAATGAGCATTTGTTGTAATGCATTTTCTGGATAAGTATATTCAAAGACTTCTACCTCTTCCAAGGTCGACTTTAGTTCGAGAAGCCGACAAGTTATTGTATCTATAAGCTTTAGTATGAAAGGTCTTCTTTGTACTTGTTCCATCTGATCATAACAATCACATAGCTTATTATATAAATAACAATATTTAGAATATACTTTTGCTACTATTTCAACAACGGTTCCTTGTGGCTTGATACCTACAAATGCCGCGGCCAATTGTTGTAGATAGTCGTCATCCTCTATAGTTTTTTCAATTTCTTTTTTTATTTTTAACCAGAGTTCGTAGTAATTTTGATTTGACATTTTATTAATAAAAGATGTTTCGAGTTAATACTGAAGATATTTCTACATTAAAACGGTGTTTATTCTATTTTATGGAGACTTCATTACAATTTAAAATAAAATGTGCGAACGTCAATTGTCCTGCCAAATTTTATTCTTCTTTATGTAGGATTATTTATCTGGCATAGATAATGAATCTTTTCGATGAATGAGTGTGGTAATGTTTAACCGTAAAAAATATAATATATAATAAATATAGAGAAGTATATATGTATATATATATATATATATACATATATATATATATATACATACAGAGATACATATTATAATATTTTTTATTGTTTAATAGCCTATACTTTCTTAATAATTCATGATTTGTACTACATATGCCTATATACCCATTATGTTTTCTCACATTCGAGTATCCTAACTCCCAAGCAATCTATTCTTTACATTACATCGTACTTAGAATCGTGGGGGAGCCACAATGTCGTACGGCTCCCGGCGCTGGTTACAATAAAAATGTTTCAAGTGCGCCTCCGTACGTTCCATTGAACATTAGAATCGGCGCACGCGCTCGTCTCTCGCTTCCGGTGAATGACGCGTGCCACTTTTCCGCTTTCGGTCCAATTTTATAAGATACAGCGGTGAACTGAACAAAATTTATTGTTTTGAAAATTCTTTATTGAAGTATTTTGCGATGTTTTTTTAATTCTTATTGAAGATGTAATGTGTGTTTTGTAAATTGTAAAAAAATAATTGTAAACTAGGTACCTATATTACTTTTGATGCGTTTAGGCTTGCCGGTACAATAGATGTCTGCTATTTCATTTAAGACATTAACAAAGATCATTCGAATAAGATTGGTCCTGATAATTTATATTCATTTTGAAACTATAATAACTGAAAATTGGTGACATAATATATAGAACTAAGTGTCCCAAAGCCAATCTGTTTCATAGTATTATATTTATGTTTAAGTGTAATTTATTATTTAAATACTTATAAATCATTTATCTAATAATATAATATATTAATTAAATTAAAAGTATAATTTATATAAATTAAAACATTTATATAAATTAAATATTAAATTGATATTAGTACAAAACCCAAAAGACTAACTAGCCGTAGCTTATGATTCATACCAAGAGAAACTAGCAAAAACGCTGGAAATGCAACGTAGCATTGATTTATTCACTATCCCTCCAATGTATTCATTTCGGGTGTAGAAATTTTAGCCATTAATTTTGTTAACTCTGTCTCGGGCAATAAAGTCGGCTTGGGGAGGGTTAAAGGGATCAATGCTATTAGTTTGTAAGCTTGATATCTTTTGGATTGTTGATCTGTTTATAATGCTTAAAATAATTTTCAAAATTAAAAATTAAAATATCCGTACATTGAAATTCACTTTTAAGTTTAATTTTAAGCGTGACGTATTTTAATATTTCTAATTATTTCGATTGCTGATATCTTATTTGAAATATTATAAGTTACAATTTTTTCACAGTATATATTATAATGAATAGAAAACTGTTGGAGATACATGTTTTATTATTGAACTAAGTAACTATAAAAAAAAAGGCCCGTTGAGTTTCTTGCGCCGGTTCTTCTCAGGTCTGAGGCATTAACTTTAGTGAACTGTAGATTATTTGACGTTCAAAAAATAAAGTATGTAACTTCTACTATTAACTATTTTGAATGAAATTATCTGACATCGACTTTGAATAGAAAAAAAGACAAAAAAAAAACATAACTATTGTATATGTATTCAGTAAACGTCTAGTCTAGTTGATGAAATAAAACTGTTCAATGATTTGTTCAAATTTTCTCCCACGAATGATCATAATTATCCCTCAGCGTGGTTAATCAAGGCTTGTGACGAATTAGTCACGGTCCCACCCATCCAGTTAGTGGCCTGGAGCAGCGGAACGTACTGACAGAATGATTGACTGAACCATGTACTTTTAATAGGACTAAAACTGACTACTCACATTTGATTGTACTATACTGTTGTATTAATAAATTATATACTTCGTAGCTAATTTTTTATATTTGCATTGTAGAATTATGAGTGTGAATTCCAATAGTTATATGTAAATATTGGAATTTACACTCACACATTACCTGTATTATTACATTTCAATGTGCTACGTGTGTAATAAAAACTGTACTATATGGATATTAGCTTATTAATTACTAAACACTTTTATTATTCAAGAGGAAAACTTTAAATTTAAAAATATAAATTAATATAAAAATACATATAATTATTATATAAATATATTATGTGAAAAAATATCAATATAATTATATTCTTTTTATTTCCAATTAAAAATACACACAGTAAACACAGATAAAAATCAAATCAAAAGAGCAACAATTACTGAATCAAGTCAACCCTAAAACGATGGAGAGCGGTCTTTTGTACCGCTATGAGAAAAAAATCACTATAATCTACGCTTGTCACCGCAAATTTGAGAGCTTTCTGGACACGCGCATTCATTCGGTACGCTCGGTGGTATCACTATACATTAGACCCCTTGTATCGTACTTCATTTTGTATTTACACACGATTGTTATCTGAGTTGTAACTGTGTTTTTAATATGTAAGGGTTACATTTTCTTTCTCTAACTTCGCGATGCATCCCGCGTATAGCAGGGTAGGCAGGAATCTAGAGTAAAGACACTGTGTTTGTGTTGACATTTACCGTTTTAAATAGTAATAGTTACATTTATAAAGATATATTTAATAATAATCATAAATGAACTTAGTGTGTAATTATAAATGTTATAATTACACACTAAGTTCATTTAATGGAGAAATAAAAAATATATAATTAATTCGTTGAGTTTTTGTAGGTAATGGTTGATTTACTTTCAGATATATTTTTTTGAGCCAATTTGCTGCAAAAAAAGACCTTCAATATTGAGTGCCTATTGGATGCAGTACTCCATTATGTAGAGCTCTTAATTATCGGGAAACGTGTGACGGCGCGTGCCGCTGTTTAGTTACGGGGCTATCGTACTTGTCGGTAATATTATTTACTGGTATTAATTTTAAACATAATATATATGTGTCGTTTAATTATGAGTTCATAATTTTATGTTTTAGATAGTTGCTTTCCATCGAACTTTAATATTGTACTCACTAGTGGACAGAGTGATTCAAGAGAGTGGTAAAGATTTACAAGTGGTAAAATATTCTATATTCACATTAGGTCAGTTTGTATTAAAACAAATTACAACGATTTTGCCACAACTTTTGAAGCTACAATATTTAAGGTAGGAGTAACATAATATTTTTCTTAGCTTATCATTTCAATTAACTTACTTAAGAAAACCTTTAAGTCCTATTTTTAATCTTCAAATAAAGTATGGCTGCTGAATATTTATGTTATTAAAATGTATACTTACGTAGAACAAATCAGAATTCATGTATTCGCGGAATTTCCGATATGCAAATTACAGAACACTAATAACAAGTAGTCCATAAGGGTGTAATGCAAATATTATTACAAGATATAAGCAAATTACGACAACATTTACCTACCCACTTAAAGCTATAATTTATATTACTAATTTATATAGGCTTTTCGTGTAGAGTGGCGAACGTCAATAACGCGCTTTGCCTAGAGTCCTAAACTAAAAGCCATGACCTGTCGCGATTGCCCCCTGTACCACGACCAGCCACAGTATTTGAAGGCGTAATTCCAGTTCGCAATATGACTTTTAAAGATTTAACTGCATAACATAATCTAAGCGCACTGTCGAGCGCGATAAGCGTCCCTTTGACGAAGCTCACTTAAACTTTTAATTGTCTACCCATTCCTTTGAACTTATGCGCCGTTGGTCTCTTCAGTCTGTAATTGTGGCAATTTGTTGTGCGTAATTTGATATTTTAGTGGTTTTAAATTCTTACTTCTTATTAATTGTAATTACTGTATATTCTTTATAAAATTTATAATTTATGTAATTTCTTAATATTAATTGTTATTACTGTAATAACGATATGGAATTTCGATAACTGTAAAATTATTCATAGGTATATATGTATGTATAAAAATATCTATAAATAAAATTCTACGTATATTTTTATATGGTACGCAAGAGCCATGATAACAAATTTAAACAAAAAAGACGCTTCACACTGTGAAAAATAGTATTTTCTTAAAAAACAATAACTTTTTGCATATGTTGGTAATATGTAAAGAAACCCACACGATATATTCAGCTTCACGTTGTGTAAGGCTTATAGCAGGGTAGGCAGAATATCTCTAGGGATAGAGCGTTCCTCACGTTTGGCCCCATGAGGCATTGAGTGTTGAATGTCGGAAAAAAATTTGTTATCATAGTGAAGAAAAGAAAATATTAAATATTTCATTCATCTGACAGTGAATCAACGGTAGAGTCTACATTCAGACGCTTATGCCACTGCACCATAACGGCCAACGACGGCAACCTTATATTTATTTTTGATATAAATATAAGGGTGATCAATACTTAAATATTATCTACTTATTTAATAAACGTTACGTGATAAATATTATTTACAAACTTAAAGTATCAAAATATCAATACTTAGCGACAACAAATTTACCCCTAAAAAATTCTTTCACTTATTTTTTAACGTGAATTACAGGACATATTTATCATCACAAAAAAATTCTACAAAAAAAATTAAGCAAACGGGATTCCTGCCCTATAGATGTAAATCAGAATAGCGTACTACTAAACATAGTCTTATTCATTCTGCGGAAGCTCTAAATGTTCGCAACCTGTTTTTAATAGAGAATTGTGCTGTATTCATAGTTGTACATAAATTATGTGGTATACAGTAGTTAGTATAATTATGGCATGTTATACTAGGTTGAGGCTAGTCGTCGAATGAAATGAAATTTGTCGAATAAAACGAAATTAATATTTTCATTTCACTTCGCTCTGGTGTAGAGGCCAAGCGCGGCGTTGAGTTCCATCACTTCATACGCAATACCTGCAGAATTCGGATTTGGAAAATAGAGAACCAAGTGTCTCCATTCTAGGTTCCATTCACCTCTGCCTCTGCCTCTGCCTGTCCTGAGTGCGGGATACAGCGTGCAGCTATTTTTTTGTTTTTATACTAGGTTGAAGCCGTCACTCGTGGTGAAGTGTCCCAGTTTGTGACTACTTGCGATGTATCAAACGACAATTCACAACAATTCTACAACTAAAGTTCTCCTTTAAATATTATGTTTATTGAAATGCATACATTTGTCCGATCTGGTTAGAAAAATTCTGCGCTAGTTTTTCTTACATACACCTTAAAATTCAGGACTATTGTTGTAATGACAAAAGATAAAAAAAAAATGAATTAAATACTAAGTAACTGTCATTAAAGATCGATAACAAAATATTCAACCATTACAATATAGTGGTCCTGATTTAGTTTTAATTTTCTCCTCGGACACTAAAAATTTTGGTTAAATCTCTAACTTACCTGTACATTTTGTTGCTCTTAGAGTATCTGATAGGGTAGAAGACGACGTGTAGACTTTTGATAATCCGCTTATCTTATCTGATCCTGAAAAAATAATTAACTTAAATATATTCTTAAATACAAAAATACAGTATGAAATTGGAATAAATGTTAAAAAAATATATATTAATTATCAAATAAAAACTAATCGAAATTCTCCCACGCGTATAAAAAGTTGATACATCATTTAGAATCCGAATCACTTCGTACAATATGTTTTTCAACTATTTATTTATTGTATAAATATGCTGAGGCACGCGGTGGGTCGAGCAGAACACATAAATCTCCAGCGAGGGGAAAAGCGCATCATTACTGGTGTTTCTTTCGCACAATTAAGTGTTCATTGTCCCGGCTACGGTTCCCATGAAATGGCTGACACAACAGACTCTGCGCGCGCGCATTCTGTACACGCGCCATCTTTTGTGGGTAGACGAAACTAAAAATGATGTCACTCAATCTGACCTATTATCATCCCTGATTTATACTTCACGCGCGAATGGCCATTGATTGTACAATAATTGTTTGTTTGTGCCAAAATCCTGGGGACGCCTGTGAGAGTTTTCGTTTGTGGATGACTTTATTGGCTTAGCAGTTGTAATACTCAATAAGCTGTTTCAAAAGTCCCCTATGTTTAATTTTATAATGGAGATACCCGTGATATGTAATTTTTAAGTACACTTAACTTGAACTCATATGTTATTGTATTCTAATTAAAATTGGATATTGATTAATTATTTTATTAATTTTTAGAATAATAAACAATATACACTAAGTATTATATTATATTTAAAATATAAATTTTATGGCATGTATACGTATGTAAAATAATTGAGGTAAAATTAGGAGGCCGGTCGTTCTTCAGGGGCACAAGGTGTGACTGTAAACACGATTCGATCCGCAGTCGAGGAATAGAATATTTATTTAAATTTATATTTTCACTCTGGTATCGAGGCAAAGTGCGGCGTTGAGTTCCACGACCCAATACGCAAGAAAATGAGTAACTCAGTGTTACTACACACTAAGTTGTATACGGCATACAGTGTGAAGCTAATTTATTTAATTTATATTTAATGTAAAATTACCTGCATATAGCAAAAGATTTTCAAAATTCATCATAAATGATATTAATATAATAATTTACATCTTGTATAATATTTATATTAATATATTATAATTTCAGTGATATCGCGTAAGAAATAACTCAAACATGCGTATCTGCGCAAACGAGGTTACCAGTTAGCTATCGCAACCAGGCGTGCCCCGTTTCTCTAATGAATATAAATTACGAAACAACGCACCGACCCCAGCACAGCCCTTTTACGCAATAAACATTAAAAAAAATCAATATAAGCGTATCGGGCCAGTTGCAACATGATTTATTGAAATATATTTTATCACGATAAAATCTAAAGTACGGCATCATAATTGATGACGATCGCACCAGATTATAGATATGAGTGTATGAGTGTTCGGCTCGGTGTTTCAGCGAGTGATGGGGGGGAGGGGGGAGGGGGGTTTGAGGTAATTATTTTCGTGTTAACAACTCTTTAGTCGGCCCTCGGGGGGCTTGTGAATTTTAATATGTTACTCTTGATGATAAGATTAAAGTGTTGCTTTAGAAACTGAATTTGAATGTTTATTGTTATTTGAATATTATGGTTAATATTTTAACAAATATGGGAATTGTTTCGAAATGTTATTTGTGTATAACACAATAAAGTAGTAGAGGCCGTCGTGGTGTAGTGGCACATGGGTGCTGCCCGCAAACGCGACAGTTGTGGGTTCGATTCCCAATCGAGGAAGTGAAATATTTCTTTACGTTTCTTTACGTTCGCTGGTGTTGAGGCAAAGCGCGGCCTTGAGTTCTGCCACTCAACACGCAATCCCTCCTGAATTCGGCAGGAAGTGGGGAACGGAGTGTCTTAACACCGACGTTCCCTCTGTGTGCCTACCCTGCTGTGTGCGGGATACAGCGTGAAGTTGAGATAAAAAAAGTAGTGATTTCAAAGACTATATTAAAATATAATCGTGTTTTTGACTTGTTTTATGTTGATAAAATACACAAATTTGGTCAATTTAATTAAACTTTCTGTAAAAGTTTATAAGGATTATTATCTAAGAGAACAAAAATATATTTTAGAAAATGTATAAAAATCATATTAGAAACGGGACGCGAACCCGCGTATATGCGTTTTCTGAAAAATATTTTTAAAAAATGTATTTTAATCAACATTGCACTTAAAATATAGAAAGACAGAAGCGAGTGTTGAACAAAAATTATTTTTAAAAGTACTTTTAAATACTTTTCATTTTTACATCTAGATTTAAGCAGCGTTATTGTTTTCTTCCAACGAGCTTGTATTGTTTACCGACCTTTTATGATCTAGCGACCTTTTACTTTCTTTAATATAAAAGATTTTCCTTCTGTACATTTTATATACCTACGTACTTCTAATTTAGAAGGGCGATGAGGGTGTTTTTATATAGATTTGGAAGTAGTGATAAGGAAAAATACATATAATATATTATAAAGATGTACGTATATTACCTTAGCATCGAACTTTTTGTAACACAATTTACGTCAATTATTTTTTTTAATGACAATAGGAAGATAGTTTATCAAATAATACAAAGAAAGGTACATCTTAATAATGATATTATAAATAAAATAATATTATAAAAAATAATAATTGAAGCATTACAAATTAAAAAAACGTCATCACTGTAAAAAACGTCATTAATGTTAAATTCCAATGCATTATAAAATGCAGTATGCAACGATGGAAATCTGAAAATTCTCCTTACAAGCACCGCCCTCGTTAAGTCCCGGGAAACGGTACAACGCACCCCCGGGTAAGTTTCGAAATAATGAACTCAATGGAGATAATAAAATTTTATTTCGCTCTAGTATTTATAAGGCTACGATGATCCCAGCCGAGTAGGCGGGAGTGTCGCCATGGCAACCGGAGGGTAAATCTCGCACGCCCCCACGCTCGCCTCTCCACGCTTGTTATCTGTGCAAGAAAGTCCCCACCTTGCGTACCTACAGCCTCCGTGGCCTTAATCTGAAAGAGTTTAACCACCCTTCGTTGCAAATACAGCCCTATATCATGGTTCGAAGGCTACTTATGGCGTGTATTCATTTATAATCAATACAGTGTATACACTGTCTGTCTTTCACAGAAATAGGTGTCTCTATCTTATAGGATAGAGACACCTATTTCTGCAAACGACATACCGCTTTGAGTATCTTCTTTAAAATATATAAAAATATACGCAGTTTGTAGGAAAAATAGTACTGTAAAATAAAAAAATCTAAATATACGTTTTAAAAAATCAATTCGCCTTTGTTATTACCATTGTAAATCTACAAACATCTAAATTATACCAATTAAAATTTAGGAAAGGATTAGAGCGTGCCCTTTTGATTGTGAAAAAAATACACTTACTTTTTCTCTGTACTAGAACTATTTGAAATTTTATGTCAAGATTATTTGCTTAAGTAATTCGTGGATTCGTGAAAATCCACCTATTATAAAGATTAAAAATATAAAATTACAAGATTTCAAATTTATTTCATATACTCTTTAATATAGCTATATTTATTTAATGTTATTAAAGTATATTTAGAGACAATTAAGTAAGACAAAGGTTCTGGTTTGGTGGTGGTGGTGGTGGTCAATTTGAAAGAAATGAATAAAAGACGGAATGCAAGATCAGATACCATTCTGTAGAAGACCAAGGATCCAAAGCACTTCTCTTAATGGTAAGATATTAGAACAAGTCAATGAAGTGGTATATTTGGGAATATGTTCAGTAGAGATGGAAGATGGAAGAAATAGATGGAAAGGCGTATTGCTGCCGGTACCAGAGTTAACGGTACCTTCGCGGCGTTGATGAGACGGCGAAACGTCAGCACACCTGCTGCACACCATTCTGTGCAACTGCATTCAGTTGTGTGCAGCTGTGCTGACGTTTGGCCATACACAATGCAAGGTTGGTGCCGACGCTGTTATACGGCAGTGAAACGTGGGTATTAGAAAATAAGATTAAAAAGCGCTCCGTTCTCTCTGACTAGTTTTAGTTTTTAGGGACAAGTGGTTGATTATTTTAGTATACCTGCTGTTACACACTTTGTAAACCGTAAGTGATTATTTTTGAGACTCTTTTTATTTTGTTCGCTTAAGTTGAGGTATTTAATAGAAAAATATTTAGTTATTTCTTATTTATCTAGGTAGGCGGTAGGCATGCTCGCACGACATATGCGAATAACGGTACAAAACGGTCTTTATGTTGCTCTATAACCCACTCTATCTTTTATCATGTTTATTTCTTAGTACAGTGTAAAATGTAAATATGAATTACAGGCGGACACACCAATTTTATTTATATTTATAGATTTTTCCATTGACATACGTAGCAGTATGTATATGTCACCGTAAGATTCTGTGGTCACAACGCGTATTGGTCGATGTTACTGATAAAGCGACCAATCAGGGCCAGCGATTAAAGAGTTAACAATTTTTCGATAGTTCCATACAATACAATCTTATGGTGACACATACAAGTGAAAGAAATTGCTTGCCTTTCTTATAATTTAATTATGAAAGTTTGATTATGCAAAGAAAAAATAAATATACGTACCTATACCTTTGTTTTTGTCTATAGAGGTAATCATAGAATCATCTGTTCTCGTAGTTCTGCCAAACCCCAGTGTGGAGGTAGTAGTGTCCTGTCCTAGTTGACCCCCATAAAAATCACCGAACGCCGTGGCAGTACCTAATAATCCGGATCGGTCTTGTAGAGCTGCTTTTGCCTTCTCTACGCTTTGTTTCAATTGCTCGAAGGTACTCTGGTGCAGGCGGTAGGGTGGCCATTCTGTAGAAGGCCAGGGATCCTCTTTCAAAGCGCTTCTCTTAAGTTCAAGGGCTCCACCGTAGGAGCAGCTACTTTCGTACATTGCCGCTTTGACTCCAGCACGTAGTGCGTTGGCACACTTTAACCCTCTAATATCGACCCTAAAACAATATTTAAAGGTGACTTAAAATGTTTTTAAAATTAAAATTTATAAATAAATAAATAATAGCTTAACAAAAGTATAAAAAAATATTCAATTATTCAGAAAATTATTAAATAGTTTAATATTTTAGATGCCTATATTTGTAATTTACAAACAGGCCTAAAGTGGTGTAGATGACAAAGCGAAAAAGAATCAGAATATATATAGTTTAGTTTACTTAGAATCGTATAATAACAAGAAATCCCCTTGTACCGATAAAAGAGTGAACGGGAAAAGGTTTTAATAGGTGTATGTAGGTGGGGCTCCGTTTTGTTAAGAAATTAAAATGTTTAATTGTGACGATTAGCAGTGGGTAGTTTTCGTCTTTTTTTTACGCTATTTACATACTTATTTTTTTTCTTCACTTTACTCATTTAGCTTAGAATATGAACTCGAGGTGTGACTTGAAAATGAATTTTTATTTACGAACCAATCACATTTAGATAGATTTTTACATATATGATATTAAAATAAATCCCAAAGAAATTATCCCAAAGGAAAACACCGTAACTATTTAATTTTCACTAGTCCCTCCTTATATCACAAGCGTTTCTGTTAATTTCTACAACGATTATTACGTATAATGGAATTAAAATTCACCAAAAGTATAAAATTGTATAGAAACAGCATTTTATACAAATATACTAATATATTAAAAGCGTTTACTTATCTACTATATTAAATATATACATATTTAGTAAAACAAGGACGTTGTGGCGCAAGGCCACAAGTATGCAACTGTAAAAGAAATGACTGTGGGCTCGATTTCCACTGAAGGCATTGAGCTCTACCACACAACACGCAATGTCCTAATGGGAAACGGAGTGTCTTAAGACTAGGTTCTCAGATTCTATGCTATGAGTACAGAGTGAAGCTAAAAAATGTTAAAACTACGAAAAATATATATACATACTTATAGACAATATATATACATACTTACAGTATGTCATTAATGTAGATGGCTTTTCATTTGAATTGCCCTGGACTCGTATCATAATGAAAACCGATTTAGTGCATGCAATTTGCCTTTTATGCTATTATTTTCTTATTAAGTCTTACGGTCCGTCAAAAGGATGAATGGTCATTACACATACAATACATATATAATACATATATTAGTGATACACTGAACTGAAAAATACTAAGCTCTTTAATTAATGATTTTAGTATCCCAATATCCTAATAACAAGGATATTGGGCTCAAGTACAAAAATATGAAATTGTGATACGATGGAGTAAGTCTGCAAATTTTTTAACATAACTGTCACCAAGAAGTGGATCTAAGTGGAAGTAAGATTGTGTTATTGGTTCATAAAATGATAGATATACAGATATACGCAGGCACAACTTATAAAAGGATCATGTTAAAGAAGGACATGAGTATTATTTAAATTAATAGTCTAAATAAGAAGAATAATGAAAAAAAATATTAATATATTTCTTAGGGTACCGTACCTCAACAGGTAAAAACGGAAACCTTATGAGATAATTTTGCTGTCTGTCCGTCTGTCAAGACCATTTATCTCTAGAGGTACCGTGGACTTGCAGCTTAAAATGCTGAATTTACTAATTCAGCACATAATGAAAGCCTATAGGGTAACCCCGTGAATCTATATTTATGGAATTTGGCACGTAGTGAGAACTTATAGGCCAAGTACCCATAGCCGTCAGACCTATGTCAGGTCAGCGTGTACCTTAAGATGGCGCTACCTCTGAAAGTTTCAAGTTGGTAAGTACGCATATATTCTTAACTACATATTAGGCTTATTCATCCTCAAAATTTCAGCTTTGCTAAAATAACGTAGGTCTGGGGGGCTATGACTTATAATCCTGAAAGTAAACTACGGTGTGCGAGTCCAGCTCACACTCTACTCTAAAATCCGAAAGAAAATTGTATGACCAATTTCATACGTTCTTAATAATCAAAAATAAAATAGTTATATTTATACATATGATATTTAATAAAATGTTAGTAAAATAAATAAATCTTAGTAAAATAAAAACATTTGTACTCGACGAATCTATATCAAAGTATCATACTACGAGTATAATAGAGAAATATCATAGTTACAAGAAACAAATACAAGTGATTGATTACAATAAGAATAATGAATGGTAAAATATTAAAATTAATATAATATATTAAATCTGGCAAACCAAGAAGGGACGAGTTCTTAGTTTGACAGATTTAATTTAATATTTAGATAATTACAAAAATAACGACAAAACTATTGCGAATATTAGTTTTAATAAGGTAATTTATATTAAGTATTATTTTTTTTTATTCGCATAAAAACATTATGAAAACCTATAGGTATGTTCTGCTTTAAGTTAACCTTAGCTCCATAGTTGCCGATCGGTTGTTGATAATCATACCTCATATCGGATATCCTCTTTCGCTTAGGTCGCTTTTCGTCTTTCTTGCTCTTGTCCGTGGTGATTTTTTTTCGGGTGGTATCACATTTCAGTGATACCACTCGGCGCTATAAATAAACAGTAGCTGTCGTTGGGGACAAGGAAGGTACTTGGATATTGTCCACCGAGTAAGAACAATCAATGTGTCGTCATATAAACTAGAACATCCTCACGTCAGTAGCTTCCTGGATGATAACACTAAAGTTCATATTATGTTTCCGATTGATATCGCACTTCATAATTGAAAATAGAACGTTTTCTAAGCATATATATTAGAAATATTTTAACATATAATTTTTAGAATCCACTATTGACAAATAAGATAATGTTAACGTTTTTAAAATAAAAATTTCTTTTTAGTTTGATATTATAGTGATGATACCGTGATGATGTCCTTCCGACGACTGTATGTAACGCGCTATGGCGCACAGCGCAAGGCTGTGCGCCATAGCATTCAAATTGATTGCATCCGGCGTAAGGGAAATGTGTCGTATAACCAATTTATATTTGCTACTTGATTTGACCACAGCATTGCGCAAACTTTCCAAACTATAATAATACAATGAAAAACATATATTAAATAACTGTTATTTACTTACTACGTCGCCGGTGGTTCGAATCTTAAGAAACGGCTACGAAGATCATGCTCTTTCTATTATAATTATTAACGAACAACGACACTAATCAACAGTTATATAGATAGATACCTAATTTTTTATATTTTATATCAATTTTCAGTGAGTTTTTCACATTTTTATATGTGTAAATTGTCTTTTTTGTGACCCAAATCACTGCACTTTTAATTTTTTCCTAAGATCCTGAATAATTTACTTTAAAAATAAATAGTTTAAAGAAATAGTTTGGCCGAATATGAAACAAACATAAAGTAAGATAAGTATTATGACACACAAAAATTTCAAAAGAATCAGAAACATTAATGTTAATATTCTATTGTAGTTTATATTCAAAGTAACTAAGCCACTTCGTAGCGTTCGCGCTGCGTGGGCGCTCCGCCACTTCGCCACAGGAAGTCTGTATTACCTTATTATATCCGACAGAGCGTCATCCGTCTACCGTCCTTCACCTTACTCTTGACTCGTATCAATTTACATCTATGAATGGTTGATACAACCACGTATTTGCACGTGAGAATTGATAAGCTAGAATGCACCTCTATTGCGTGGTGGAGTAATCTCGTGAGTGCTGATATAAATGCATTCCGTTTAGAATCAATTTAGTTATTTTTTTTATTTTTTTTTTTTTTTATGGGAGCGGACAAGGCAAACGAGCGTTCGGGTCACCT
Source organism: Heliconius aoede (assembly GCA_037355905.1). Lineage (NCBI taxonomy): Eukaryota > Metazoa > Arthropoda > Insecta > Lepidoptera > Nymphalidae > Heliconius > Heliconius aoede. The sequence continues at coordinate 281,291 of JBAIZZ010000370.1, read as the reverse complement.
GATGGTAAGTGATCTCCGCCGCCCACGACCCCATGCAACACCAGAGGAGCCACAGGTGCGTTGCCAGACTTTAAGGTGGAGATGAAGGGCACCGGAGCCCGGCATTACCTAATGCGAAACGCAGTGGCAAGGGCCACTACTTCACGCCGGTTTTAAATGCCGGGGGTGGTATTAAATCCGGTCGAGTCTGCCCATGCGTGTTGCCATTACTGGCAACGTGACTCTTCCACACGTACTTTAGTCGCCTCTTACGACACCGACAGTACCAGGGTGATTCCTGTTCTAAGCCGGGACCACACGGCTGAATTGACCAGAGCGAAGAAATGAAAACATAAATAAATATTTTCTTTCCTCGAGTGGGAATCGAACCCGCAACCAGTCGATTGTGCAGCACAATTTAAATATTATTTTTTCTTATTATTTTTAACAATATATATATATTAACAATATTATTTTTTCTGCTAGTTTGCCAGTTAAAAATATCTGATATTATCTTAAATAAAATACATATTTAACAAATTATTGACAATCTCAACGTAATCCATTTCAGCTTCACGCTGTATACAGCAGGTAGGCGAAAGTATCCTAGTGTTAAGGTAGTAACGAAAGACATCCAATTTTCATCGAGTTTTTCAATGAAAATAATAATAAATGATCGGGTCGGGTCACAACCGTCGGGTTACCCTTGCCCTGCCTTGCCTCCATGACGGCCTTAATCCATTTAATTTTTCCATTTGTCAGAAAGCAGACTTTATTATTATAACAAAGCTAACTACTAAATGATGAGCTATCCCTCTGCCTACCCCGCAGTGTGCGAGAGACAGTATCAACTGATTTATATATAAATAAAAACTGTTTAAATGATATCGTTTTTATATTACATGCTATTATTAATAAATTAAAAAAGTATTTTAAAATAAAATTGAATAGTTTCCCAGAATAAAATAAGTTTATTTTATACAGGAAAGTAGAGTAAAAATAGAAGATCGTCACATGGTCACATATCACTCGGGCAATGGGGTGAGAAAACGACTGGACTTGGGGTTGGAACTTCTGAAAGTACACTTCATTGATCCTGCCTACTGTTCTTTAAGCTTAAAAATAATTATTTTTAAGTAATAAAAAAGCTTTTATCTATTATTTAAATGTGTAATGTTTTTAGTTCAGAAAAAACATGAATATTAGTCATATCATTTAAAAAACGTTGTTGTATATGAGAGCCTCAGGCTCTCATTGTAAAAAGACGGGTTTAAAAATATTAAGTAGATTTTTACTTCACTATGTTAATAATTTGCATAGAAATCTTCAACGTTTCAATCATAATTAACTCTAACTTAAGATTTAATAGTAAAATAAAGCATTCCATATTAATATTGTAAATTCGAAAGTAATTTTGTCCATCTGTTTATCTGTGACGTACGCGTTTACGATTCCCGTCGATTCGCATTTACAATAAAAAAAATTACAATATTAAAATAAAGTTATTTCAACTGGCAGTTTCAAAATAAAATTTGTCATAAAATTGCAACACGCAGTATGATACAAAAGAAATTAGTGTCTTTATCAGCTATAAGAAACTAACATACGCAGTAAAATTACTGAGGGGAGTTTAAATCAACTATTACAGAAATATTACTTAAATCTGTAATTTAAACGAATTATGGTACTCGAGACAAACCTTCGTGGTTTTTTGTAGTGCCTTATCAATGTAAAACTATATTTATATGGATATTTGATAGTAATAAATAAAAAAAAATCACTGCCGAACCGCTGATCCGATTGTGATAAAATTTGATATAGAGATATTTGAGGGTTTTGGGATCAACATAGGCGACTTTTTTTCTCATATATATTTTCTGGTTTCTTTAAGGATATCATTGTTTTAAGAAAAGGTCGCCCAAAATGACCTTCCTGGATGTTTACATGGCGTGCGCTTAAAGGATGTTCTATAAAAATATTGCAATTGCAATTAATATGCAGAACTTATTCCAGAAAAAAAGGTCAAGAAATATTAAGATTGCATAAAACCGTGCGTAGACCCATTTAAAAAAAATAAATAATAATAATAAAAGTATATCACAGTAAACACCAAGAAAATACATTATAACGCGATACAAACATCCACGGATTCGCCCATTTGGCACCCGGCTCAAAGCTAATGCATTCATCAACGCTTATTACATTTCGTGTAAAGCTGTTCAAATATTTTATTGTCGACGCTTGTCGTGTTCAGCAGAAGATAAAACATCGCAAGTTTGAATTGAATTCATATTTGTTTTATATCAAAACAATATAGAGCTGTATCTGTAAAATATTAGAGATAATAAAAAAAAACAGTAATAAATTATGATTTTTAAAATAGTTGTCTGTCGGTTTCTTTGTCTTTTTATCCGTCTTCTTTGTCTTTGTCTTTTGTCTGTAGATAGACAAAGGTTCGTAGATAGAGAACCACAAAATTTGTTCTAGAACCACAAAAGTCCAGCTAAATTATAAGAAATAAAAAATGTCTGAAAATATTCTTAAGCGTGATAAGTGTTTCCCATTGACATTTAAAAATTAAAGATCTCGAATACCTGATTTCGAACCATTACAAAAAATACGACCTTAAATTATTTTAGATTTTTTGGCAGGATGCTGAGATTAAGAATAGAAACTATTGTAAATTGGGATGAGTTTAACCTTAGACTTATCAGACCTTTTGAATTACGAGAATATGTATACACTCGTAGTTCAAAAGGTCTAACGTTGGTTAAGACATATATTGATGTTAATCCTTAGCTTAGTTGCTTCATTTACTAATATTATAATAATAACTATTAACAATTAGTGCAGAATATACGAAAGTACATAGTTTTATATTAATTTAAAGACTTCAAAGAGAAGGGGCTTATCAATTCGATTGTAAATTTTATTTATATTATAGAATCACTTTGTTGTCCGTCTGTCCATCTATCCAGAACATTTATCTCGAGATTTCGTTGATGTATCAATTTGAAATCAATATCAAATTAATTTAGTCCATGGTCCCTAGGAGCACAGAAAAAATCAAATATCTAAGTTAACGCAATTAAAAGTTAGAGCCATTATGCCCCCTTATTACTGTATTTTATTAGTAAACATTCAATGCAATTGGCTCTCTCGGTCTTGAGTCTGGACAGAATCAAAGGACTTAAGAGAATTCTTTGTTTTTGAATCCAAATTAACAAACCTTATATGGCAATAGACAATGACGAACTCTGTCTTATTTAAATAATTTATGAGAGAATCATAGAAACAACATGATTTAAGTAAAAAATATTGAAAACATCTCACGTCCTGACAAAACAAAACAATTATTTTAATATTAAATCTCAAATTAAATGCGCCAACTCTGTTCCCGAATAAAGAAATGAATTAAAACGTCATAAAATATATTATGTAGTGCACTACCGTCCAAGAGATAACGGTGTCCCGTTTAGTGAATGTATAAATTGGTTGGTCAAGTGTAATCAAATTTAGTTCTTATGTCGTTGTTATAAGAACAATAGGCGGTGGCTTTGAGCTCTCATATATATACTATAGTACGAATACGTATCGTAGTGGCATCAAGTTACATTAACATAGAGGCATAAATCCAACCGTACCTCAAGTCAGCGCTGAATTGTTGTTGAATAATATTCACATAAATCCAAACATGAATTAATTATCGCTGTTGCCGACTGTCTTACATAATTATGTAATATGGATCATATAATGTTGTAGCTGGTATATTATAATATAAGTGTATGTTGTTGTGTATATTCAATATATATATTATATTGAATACGAGACCAGTCGTGGTGCAGTGGCACAGAGTGGGATTGTAAGCGTGGCAGATCATGAGTTCGATTCCCATTGGAAGAATTTAAATATTCCCATTTGTTCGCTCTTGTGTCAAGATATAGCGCGGCATCGAGTTTCGCCACTCAACACGCAATGCCTCCAGAATTAGGCGTTAAATAGGAAACGGAGTGTCTTAACACAACAGAAAACGGATAAACCCGAGTCGGACTCGCTCACTGAGGGTTTCGTACAAAAATTGGAGCTCTCGAGCTTTTTCTAAAATTCAAGCTTAGCGGCTACTATTTTTTAGGATTTAACTACAAATGTATAGTTATCAGATTTTTTCCTGAACTAGTAGGTACTATTTGTAGATAGATAGATGTCAGCTGACAGATTTCATAATTCTATAATAGTTCAACCGGCTATGGGTTCAACCATATTAATTTTGATTCCTTTTTCAGTGTCGAAATACAGATTTTTGCGATATAAACGGCATATCATTTTTAAAGTAAATGTACAATAACGATTTCTTCAAGAAATCAAGGGACCGTAGACCTGAGTATACGTTTAGAATTTCAACTTGATCTCTACGAGCGTTCCTGAGATTAACGCTCTTGAGAGACATACCGACAAACAGACAGATGGACAGACAACAAAGTAATCTTGAAAGGGTTTCTTTTTCTATAAAATGTACGGGAACTCTATTTAATTTAAAATAGTTTTATTGAAAGCAAATATTCCTCTCATGTCTCAATTGCCTAAGATAAAATAAAATGGTATACAATAAATTAGTATAATATATTTAATCTTGATGCAATTTTATCTAACTACAAGTTATTAATATAAGGAAAAGGAAACAAATAAAATTTTGTCATCCAGTTCTAAATACATTATAAATAAAATGGATATTATAAATAATATTATTTATAATAAATGTATAATTAATTAATATGATTTTCTGATTAACTGGTGTAAATATTATATAATAGACGTATACTATATGTTATATGTTTTTATAGAATATTTCTGCTTATACCCAGAATAAATCTGAGTTAATGCTCAGTTATACGTTAGGTACGTACTATATAATGTACACTGAAAATATATGCAGTTTTTTATCATACTATTTATTATTGGGTATCATACTATCTACTATGGATGGAGACTAGAGGTGTAGGCAGATTATCGAACTGGATTACATCTTGGACGTGATATATTTGAATGTTGACATCTGAACAAAGTCTTAAACCTAGAAAAACAGCGAAATTTCAAAAAATTTGGGGATAGGATGTAATTTGTGAAAAGAAGTTTATTTCTTTACAATTCATGCAAAATAATGATTATTAAATACCTAAGTAAATAATTATATAAATATAATAAAAAACCTTTGCTGCCACCTATTATATACATTAAAATTTAAAATTAACCGACGGAGTTGTATGAAACGGATCGATCCTTACATAAGCAAATATGATGTAACTATCGATTGATTGATATTTGTTTGTGTAATCTAAAAGTTATCTTGTGGATCACACACTCACAGGCACTGCTCTTAGTAATTAGTATATTTCGAGGTCTGGTGTTTCTATTCTATTATATCTATATCATTTGTTGTCGTGCTATTGAGTGGCTCACCTTGAATTAGTTGCATCTCACGATCGGGACCCCGTCCATATCTTCGTTGCCGACCGGCGGCACGTCACGTCACACGGAAGAGCCCAACTCGCTCGCGCGGCAAATAAATAAACAAATCGATATATCCGAGGATACAAGCGAGCGTTCGCGGACAGGAAGCTAGGATAATAGCGAAGCCTCGTCCGGTGGTCGGAGACGACGGGGAGGGGTGGTACGTGACCACGCCCAGGGGCGGGGTCGCAGCCTGCGCGGGATCATCACCCCTTCGATGCGCTAACATTCTTACCAACAAAAGACCAGCCACAATGCCTATGGTATTTTCGAGATAAGTCTCCGCTTCCTATCTTATTATTCTTGATATAATATTTTGATAGTGATAGAGTTATGGTTATAACAGCTTAAGATATATTTTTACGCTCTTAGTGTGTTTTTTGTGAATTCAGAAATATTTTTAATATAGTAGTAGGTTCTAAGGAGATGTATTTGAGTGATACATAAATATTTTTTTAATATATAATTCATAGTTAGAATAATAATGTAATGATTTTGTATTTATAGTTTTTTCACGCTGAATCCCACACACAGCAGGGTAGGCAGAGGGAACCTCGGTGTTAAGACACTCTGTTCCCCACATTCTGCCGAATTCTGGAGGCATTGCGTGTTGAGTGGCTCAACGCCGCGCTTAGCCTCGACACTAGAGCGAAGAAAAATGGAAATATAAACTTCTTCGAGTGGAAATCGAACCCACAACCGTCACATTTACAGGCCGCACCCTTTACGCCGCACCACTGCGCCATGACGGCCTCATCGGTCTCTTTGCTTGATATAAAGATATTTTTGAAAATAAGTTTATAGAATTACGATCAGACGTCATGCAAAAGAGACGCCTTATGTAGTTGTAAAATTGGAGAGACTTTTAGACTTGGAGCCGAAAGAGAAAGAGGTCCTCAAGAATAACATATTGTAATAGAGTTTAAGTAAATATTGTACAAACACAATAGTATTTGACTCTGGAAGAAATATAAGTTCTGTAAAAGCAATGAGGTGTTTGATTTCATTACAATTATCAGTAGTCTAATAACATATAATTAATTTACTACGCAGCCTACCTACCTTGTATCTATTATTTTAATGTAATTTCATATATTTTAACTACTGTCGATTTAAGTGTCTATAATATTTAAGGGCTCTTACGGGCTCCGACATGTTGACTATTTTTGTTTTCTCTTTTACAAAACCATTAGCTTATACGTTTAATTAAAATTTAATTTAATTAATATAGTGTGATGTACCTACACTCGAGAATAAAGAATATTATGTTCTTTTATTAATCAGACTCACTTTTACTTCACTCTGTATCCCGCGCATAGCAAGGTAGGCAGAGGGAACCTAGTGTTAACGCCCTTCGTTTACCGCCGAATTCTGAAGGCATTGCATATTGAGTTGCGGAACGCCGCTCTTTGCCTCGACACCAGAGCGAAGAAATGAAAATATGAATTTAAATTCATATTTTATTTTCTCAAGTGAGGATCGAATGTACAAGCAGACGCGTTTACAGTCACATACTTGTGACTGTTTCGCCACAGCCGGCCTTTCGTTACCTACTATATCATATATATATTATTTAAATTATTAGAATCTAAATATAAACTTAAACGTTTTGGTGTTTTAGGAAATTTGAGGTTCACTCTCTTCCAAATTCAGGCAGCGGAATTCGATATGAATTTTAGCCCAAACAGGCCCAAAGTAAAACAAACAGCCGTGTGGTCCTGGCTTAGAATAGGATCACCCTGGTACTGTCGGTGTCGTAAGAGGCGACTAAAGTACGTGTGGTGGAGTCACGTCGCCAGTAATGGCAACACGCATGGGCAGACTCGACCGGATTTAATAACACCCCCAGCATTTTAAAACCGGCGTGAAGTAGTGGCCCTTGCCGCTGCGTTTCGCATTAGGTAATGCCGGGCCCCGGTGCCCTTCATCTCCACCTTAAAGGCTGGCAACGCACCTGTGGCTCCTCTGGTGTTGCATAGGGTCGTGGGCGGCGGTGATCACTTACCATCAGGTGACCCGAACGCTCGTTTGCCTTGTCCACTCCCATAAAAAAAAAAAAAATATCTGGGCCACGACTGGCCTCACCGATTTTGATGATTCTTTTTTATTTGAAAGTTAATACTTCCCACGTGGTCACATTTTAATTTGGTCCATATCTAACAGTCGAATCTGTGAGAAAATCATATAAGTCTTAAATTTGCATTAGGTATGTGCGCGGCAAATGGACGAATAACTCACGGCGACCGATTCCAATGATTTTTTTTTTTTTTAAAAAGTATTTAAGACACAACAGTCTAAAAATTGAGCGGAAAGTGTAGAAAAGAGTATTAATCACCTACCTTAGTGTTAATCACCTTACGCTTTCCGATAGGCGCGGGTTTGAATCCGTTCAAACCGCTACGTTCAAATTTTTATACTTTTTCTAAAAAGTATGTATATTCTAGGTTTATGATTGTGATATTATATCTCAATGTATGTATTAATGAATAAACTATACAAATGAAAAACATTATAGTTTATTTATATATAATTTATATAAAGAAAAAGAAAAACAAATCAGAATAAGTACTTCTTACTTTATAAAACTTAAACATTTAGTAATCTCTCCCTCAGTTATATTTTTGATATATAATAAATATTTATCAAGATCATTTTATTATGATCTCTATAATGTAAAAAAAAACTCAACTTAGTGGCCATCCAACGATGATCTTTTTAATGATGATGATATTTTAATATAACTCGGCATATTTGGCGAAGCACTTTCTGAAATTTCATCTCCATTTTCTGATATATCTTCTGTATTCAATAGTTCTACCACTTATGGAGCACTCACCTCATGGTGTTCGGCATCATTGTGTACTTCCGTCTTTAAGTAAATTATCTTAAATTTCACTGTCGGATCCCTGAATCCTGTGGTCTCTCGTTTTATGCAACAACTGATTGATTTCTGCATAGTATACACAAATTTGTGACGAGCCTTTTACATCTACAAACACTAATATATATATATATATATATATATATATATATATTAACTCACAAAAAGTGCCAATCACAAAGAAAATAAAAAACTTACAAGAAAGATACGTCACTTTTTTTTCAGCTTTCATCTTTACGCTGTATCCCGCACACAGCAGGCTGGGCAAGCAACCTCAGTGTTAAAACACTTAGACACTTCCCCACTTTCTACCGAATTCTGGAGGCATTGCGTGTTAAGTAGCAGAACTCAACGCCGCGGTTTTCCTCGACACCAGAGCGAAGAAAAATAGAAATATAAAACGTAAAAATATTTCACTTCTTCGAGTGGGAATCGAACCCACAACCGTCGCGCTTACGCGCGACTCCCTTGTGCCACTGCGCCAGGGCGGCCTCACTTCGACATAAGAAATCTTTTTCATTGAAAATACTGACGAAAGTGGTGCACTCACGGAATAGATATGAATATATTTTGCAAGCTCCGATGGCCAACTGAATTGGCAGGAACGGTCCGTTTGGTGACGCAAAAAACCATTGAATTATTATTCAAATATCGAATTTCCAAAATTGATCATTTCGATTCAACAAAGGTTATCTATCTAGGGATAAGCAATTGAAATTATTTAGTATAGTAAATGACATTATGTATACTATGTTGCTTGCGTTTCAATTAATTGTATGTTCTAATCTTTGTGAGTCATATTGATGATAATATTTTTCTAGGTGATCGAAATTTTGAATCGAGTAATTTGTAAACGGACATATGTTATTATTTTCTATTTTAAATTTATTTAAATATATACCAGGTGGAAGTCGTGACCTGTCAAATAACTGTGTTACGTAAAACTGTGTTATGGATGGTTTTTTTTTTTCGAATGGGCTTCATTGCTGTTGACCTGGACTGGTCTTGAGAGCATCACCGGACAGGATTATGGGTGGTAGGAGTAGCAAATTGATCTATATCGTCTTGAGTGGTTGCCAGGGGAACGAATTATTTTGCTATTATAAATCGAACCCAGCCGTGTGGTCCCGGCTTAGAATAGGATCACCCTGGTACTGTCGGTGTCGTAAGAGGCGACTAAAGTACGTGTGGTAGAGTCACGTCACCAGCAATGGCAACACGCATGGGCAGACTCGACCGGATTTAATACCACCCCCGGCATTTAAAACCGGCGTGAAGTAGTGGCCCTTGCCACTGCGTTTCGCATTAGGTAATGCCGGGCCCCGGTGCCCTTCATCTCCACCTTAAAGGCTGGCAACGCACCTGTGGCTCCTCTGGTGTTGCATGGGGTCGTGGGCGGCGGTGATCACTTACCATCAGGTGACCCGAACGCTCGTTTGCCTTGTCCTCTCCCATAAAAAAAAAAAAAAAATAACAACATGACCCTAAAAATAATCGCTATTTTCGTGTCATTCAAAAATAAAATTATTAAACTGATGGTGATGAAAATAATGATGAAAAATAATAAAACATTTTCTAGTCATTACATCTTAATAATCTGTCATACATGTAGGTTTAATACAGCTGGCAACATTAGTAAAAACTTCATTTTAATCGTTGACGTATGTAATTCGGTACGGGACTGTACTTCGTTTTAGGTTGGGTTTACGTGTTATTCTAGTATTTGTCACAGATTCTACTTTCAATTTTATGATATATAAATTTAACTACGTGTCTTCCAAAGTTTAAGACGTTAGAAAATTTGAGTTTTACACTTTCATTATTTTAATAAACAACAATGACAATACAAAAGCGGGAAATTCAGTTTATATTTTATTCCGTTTCTATATTTCTCTGTTACTTTGTGTTTGGTATGTTACAAGAAAAAATAACAAGAGGAAAATATGGTACCAATGGCGAACAATTTACCTGCGCTCTATCGCTTGTTCTAATTCAATGTGTAGTTAATTATATATTTGCACAAATTTTAATGGTAAGTTTTAAGTAGTGACCTTTTCAACATTATCTTAATTAGAAACTTTACTTATGTGTAAACTAAATTGTCTAAATATATAAAATTTTCAGAATAACATTTAAGTATAAACGTAATCCAATACTTTCAGGTCTCTTGGAAACATGAAAAAGACACAACACGTACAATTTACTATTTTTCCTCGGCTACTACATATTTATTGGCTATGGTGTGCTCAATTATGGCATTGCAATGGATTAACTATCCCACACAGGTACTTTATCTAAACAAGTTCTATTATATATATATATGGATAAAACCAAACTTCTATTAATGTTATTATTTCATTAAGTAAAAGTTACTGCTTCCATTGATAAGTAAATCAATATTTATGCTATTAAAATAGTATCCTTTTGTGATAGCATTTTTTAATCAAATACAACCACAAAAGGACAACACAAATGATTTCTTAAAAAGTTTTTGAAATATTTTTATGGATTTAAAAAATGGATTTAGTATACAAAGTACTTTAAACCTATATTGTACCATTTCTTGCTTAAAAATTTGTATCTATGTCTTATATATTTAACAATATTATTATAGCATGAACCTGTAACACTTATCAGAATAGCAAAGATAATGAGAAACTATTTTACAGACTGTTATTTCAGTTTTATAAGAAATTATATTTTTTTCTTTTTAAATCACTGTCTAATTATATCTAGTAGAATTCATTGCCAATTTATATAGAAAATTATTAAAATGGACATGAAAAATTTGCAAGAGTGGGAAACAGTGTTTTAACAAAAAGGTCCTTTTGCCAATCATGCTATGCAGGAAAAACACTTAGCTCTTCTTTAATTTTTAAAATGACCTTTAAAACATCTTACAAAATGATTTTATACTAAGACTAAATAATTTCTCTCAATTGCCAGGTAGTAGGTAAAGCAGCAAAACCCATACCAGTTATGATTCTTGGTGTTCTTGTCGGGAGAAAATCATACCCCCTGAGGAAATATTTCTTTGTATTCCTCATAGTACTTGGAGTAGTTCTATTTATGTACAAAGATCAAGCAAAGAAAGTAGTCGATAGTTCCACTGGTATGGGAATCGGGGAACTTTTACTTATACTGTCATTGATATTGGATGGTTTTACTGGTGCAGTACAGGTAAATACCATGTTTCCTTTTCTTTGTTATATATAATTTGGTGGTACGGGTTTTTGCCACTCTGAAAAGGCATAACGTATTGACTTCTGCCACTCAACATACAGTGTCTCAAATTTCTTTTAAAGAAACTCAGAGCATAGATTGTTTCGACATCAAGTTTTCTCTGCCTAAACTGCTAATATATGGAATAAAGCGGGACACTGAAAGATATCCTATTTTTGTTGCTATCTACAGATATATATATTATAGCTTATTTGTAAATTAGATTATGTAAATTAAAAAATATATTTTAATAGGTTTTTTTATTATATGCATAATGTATTCCAGGAGAGAATCAAAAGTGAATCGTCTCCAACAGCCTATTCTATGATGTTGAACACAAATTTTTGGTATGTACTTAATATACTATATATTTATATACTATATATTTTATACTAAAAGTTTATTTAAATTCAAGCATATATTAAATACTTCATAAATCTTAATCTAATCTGCGCTCTGCATTGAAAATGTAGTAAAGTTGTGTGTGCATGGAAAATCTATTATCCGGCATTTATCAATGTAACAGAACCCAAAACAAGATCTTTAAAATTAGTGTATGTTTTTTGGTTTGTCTGAATTTTGTAGGCTGATCTCAGAAGTGGCTTACACCTATTTAAGTGCAATGTTTTGGCGAATTTAATATTTTGTGTCTGTTTATTTAAATCAGTTCATAAACATTTTTATGTTAACAAAAGCTATGTCAATTAGAGTTTTTCTTTGACAAACTTAAACTTTGAAATGCTGGTGCAATTTATCATCACTTTGTATTTGTTAAATTATTTTATATTAAAAGTTTTTGGTTTCTTTATAATATTATTCCTTGTTTATAATTTTTTGATTTCATTTGGGACAATTGATATGTTATGCTAGAGAGTTTAAGTGATTGAATTTATATATATTTAATATATATTTAAGCTATATTTTATATTTAAGCTAGCAGAGCAGTGTGGCGGCTCCATGCGAATTATTTTTTTTAATAATTCAAGAAAGATTTAATCTCAATATAGAATAACAACTATAACTGTATATACTTATATATATATATAAGTATATAACTGTATAATTATATTGTGTAATTGTAATATATATTTTTTGTAATTTCAAAAAAAAAAACAATTTATTTTCTATATTTGTGTTTAATTTTAATTTCAGGTCTTCCATTATTATTTCGTTTGGTGTTTTGCTCAGCGGTGAAATTTGCAAATTCATCGCATTTGTTACGTCCTATCCGGAAATTATTGTATACATAATTGGCCTCGCATTGATGGGGGCTTTGGGCCAACTGTTTATATTTTATATGGTAAGCACTAAGTACACGAATATAATACAATATAGATCAGATTTCTTTGTTTTCCAAGTATATTTTTCTATTGCCGTGTGACCCCGGCTTAGAATAGGATCACCCTGGTACTGTCGGTGTCGTAAGAGGAGACTAATGTACGTGTGGTAGAGTCACTTCGCCAGTAATGGCAACACTCATGGGCAGACGACCGGATTAATACCACCCCCGGCATTTAAACCCGGCGTGAAGTAGTGGCTCTTGCCACTGCGTTTCGCATTAGGTAATGCCGGGCCCGGCGCCCTACATCTCCTTACATGTCGGCAACGCACCTGTGGCTCCTCTGGTGTTACCCGGGGTCGTTGGCGGCGGTGATCACATACCATTAGGTGACCTGAACGATAATTTGCCTTGTAATCTCTCATAAAAAAAAGAAATAACATTTTTAAAAATGTCAAAATTAGATTCTCTCTTGTCAAATGATTATTCAAAGCAAGGAAAACTCTTTTATGTAGCAGAAAATTTGTTTCTTCATATAGACATGCTACAAATATAAATGGCTTTGAGAAGCATGTAAGAATTTAGACGTATTTTGATAAGAAATTAATGGTCAGAATATTCATTTCGTGAGGCTGGGTATTACTTTGGAACTGTGAAAATAATTTTAATATTCATTCTGAATCCACAACCATCGTTTACAGTCCGACGTCCCACTGCATCACACCGACCTCAACTTCAACGAGTTGTTAATTATTTGGGCTAGAAGGCGCACAAATAACAAGTGATGATAAAAAAATATGAAGTAAAATGATTAGATATCGGGCAACCTAGATGGCGCGGTACATATTTATAAACGAGCAGTATTTGAGGCATTCTACTCAATATTTAAAAATCAAAAGTAAAATTACAAAACTATAGGAGAAAGAATTTTTTTTCAAAGTGATAGACATTATTAAAATAAAAAAAAAATAATATGATTTTATGTGGAAACTATTTACAAATATATTATAATATTTGTAAATATAATATTGTAACTAGATGGCTCTCATGTAGCAATGTCTTTCTATCGTCTTGTTCATTTCTTGTTGAGTGTATATGAAAATTTTAAGTAAAACAAGGGTGCTCCTTGTCTTGTTATCAGAACAAGGAAATAATCTTAAATTATTAATTTCCTCTAGTGCACTGTCTGTGCCGCTGTGCCATTGCACCGCGGTGACCTAGTTATATATATTATTTTGATAATATTTCAGGTGGCTCAATTTGGTCCTCTTCCGTGCTCCGTAGTGACAACTACTAGAAAGTTCTTTACAGTACTGGCTTCCGTTATTATATTTGGCAATGTCCTACACTCAAGGCAATGGCTCGGAGCGATATTAGTATTTTCTGGTAAGTTTCTATTAATTTTGTACATTCGGACAAAGATAACTTATTTTATAAAAATATTTTTCTATCAAATAAAAATAACCAGCACTTATATCAATCACTTAATGATATAAGTGTAGAACAATATTGTAGTCGGTTATAAATTTTATATGTGAGTAGAACATGTATTTTTATAATGATAAAGAAAATTATTACTTATAATTATTATTTATAAAATAAAATAAAAGTTATAACTATAAAATTATCACAATCCAAAAAAAAATCTTTTGATTTTGTGTTTTGTTATTTGAGGCTTTATAAGAAGCTATTGACAGTCTTTATATGTTTTTAAATTTTATACTGTATCTCTATTTGCAATTATTTTTTTTTGTTGTAGTTCCTGCAATATGAATTCCTTGAGAGCTTAATATAACTAATTTCTATGTGTGTTAATTTCAGGTCTGTTTTTGGACATTTTCTACAGCAAGGGGAAAGCCAACAAGAAACCAATTAATAAATAGTATATATTTTCATAGAACAATTATTAGATAAGACTTTTTTGTATGAAATATTATATATATTATATTAAACAGAGGTAATCAAAGCTAGCGGAATAATATTTTATAGCAAATGCATAAAAAAAACCTTATAGCTTTTAAGTCTTCCTAGTGAAAATTCTACTTCAGTCATTCCTGATGCATAAATATATATTTTTTATTTTTATTAAGGAAACAGGATATAAAATTCACAAATATTACACATTTTAAAAATAACACACAACCCAATCAAGTTTCTACACAAAAATTACAAATAACTAATAATAACATGCAGTCAAATTAGTTTTCACATAAAACACATGATAAACTATCACTATTAAAAATTTGATTTAAAAATTAAATTAAATAAAAAAATATTAAATTAATTTAAATGATATTAAATAGAAACAAATTTACATTATAAAACATATACTATAAATTAATCATAATTAAACCGTTCCATTACTATTTCTTTTAAATCATTAACATCATTGATTTTAAAAACATCAATATTGGCAAACAATTTATTATAACTGATGGAGGCTCTATTGACAAAGATATTTTGTGCATGCTGGCTTCATTTAATGGGTGTATTAAATAGTAATGGATTACGCATAAGTCTTCGCGGGCATCCTAAGAGAAATTAATGCAGCTTAAAAGGAATGAGGAGTTCATATGATTTTTAATTATCTAGAACAATAAAATTTGGTCTCAGATTAATCTTCTATCGACGAGTGGTAATGCACCAGTAACGAAGACCGATTTTATTGACCAGTAGCGTAACGAATTCTATGCACTCAAAGTCACTCAATGACACTAATTGTGAAACTTGCAACTATTACTGCCAAAAAAGTCAAAAGACCTTCGCTAACGTTGTTTTTAGTTGATACACGTGCTAGTGAAATTATCTTATTTTCGTATATTATTTTAAAGTGGATAAAATTGCAAGTTGTTAAAAGATTTTTATTAACAAGGCTATGGTTGGTTGTAGTGAGTGTTTGTGTTTTTTTATTTGTTAGATTAGTCTATTTATAAGGTAGGTTAGTTTATTTAGGTTACTATGGATACTGATCGATCACCTGATCCCCCTGATCCTGGTGGTGATATACAAGCACCTTTCAGAAAGTGGCGACTCACCTGAAATTGATTGAATTAAAAAACTATCTTAGATCCTTCAACCGCTACCCCTTCTACCCAAAACCTTTATGTACGCCATTCACTTTATGTGCCGGGGAACTCCTCTTTAAGGGAGGACAGGAATTATGGGTATGGAGGTAGTGCTATCCTAAGCCCACATTCCTCTGTTTACTCCATTATTTCCCTCCTTACCAAATAAAAAAATTGTGCAAAATTAGCCATTCAGTGTAGTAATTTAGATAACTTTTTTATTTCGCCCCAGGATCTGTTGTCTCTTGTTCCGAATTCTAGAGATTATCAAAATCTTAGAAAGGTAAGTATTATGCTAATATCCAACCCAATATCCCAAGGCGACCTTGGTTTTGTTCTCAAAAATTTACTGAGTGGAGAATTATTTCAACTATTTGTGGTTTGCGCCTTGGGCATGCATGTACACCTGTGCACATAGCTAAGATCAGGGTCAGGGACCATTAACTGTGTGAATGTGGCTTGGATGAAGGTTCCCCCACATCCTTTTCACATGTCCTAAGTTAATCCGTCCCTTGTACGATGTCCTACCCCAGATAGTTCCCCGTCCCCTTAATGTTCAATGTTAGTTATTGTTTTTATTATTATTATACATTTATTATGTATACATTGTAAATATATATATTTTTATCTTGCAGTATCTTAGCATCTCCTTTTAACGCGCATTCTCCTATTGAGCAATAGTGTCTCTTTTTTTACCGTATATTTCCTATGTGTGTTTTCCATTAAACGTGACATTGGCGAAGTGATTAGTTCTGAACTGGCACGCTCTGAACGCCATAAGTAAAAAACAAGAACAACAAAAAGTCAAAGTACACTGATGTTAAAGAACTTTTTATAAGTAAATGCTTTAAGAAAGTTATAAAGAAAATTATATATAATTTCGAACACGGACACAAAACGTATAAACATATAAAACACACACAGATATCCAGAAATTCTTCCATAAATTAATCTAAATTCCAATTAAAACATCTTTTTGCATCGTTAAACACTTGATGTTTATAAATATAGTGGTTTACTTTTAATCATTTAATTTATCTATATAGTGAAGCTTAATTTTCTGTCTGTTCCTCTTTATATAAGTATTTTTATACATATATATTTATATTATATAAAAAATATTACCTATTACCATTTTATTTCTAGAACGTACAAGTACGTTTGATAAGTCGTGGATGCACTGATGTTAATTGTAGATAGCTGCTCAGACATGATTTTAGCATTTTTTGTTAATTACATTACAATTTAGAATTTGGTATCAGTATTTCGAGGAGATCAGGGCGTTGGGAGTGAATTTTGAAGGTAGACCCCTTAAAATACGTATAACGTCAACATCAATATCAAGTTGTGTTGGAAACCCTAGGCACTGCTCTAAGCTGCTGACTAGTGATGTAGAGGAGGAGAGGACAAGAAGAACTATATATTCGTGTTAGTTTAAAATGTTACGTATGTGTTTATAGCAGAGAGCAACATTTAAATGACAACGAAGGTTTTCGATAAATGAAAAGAAAATTTAGTAATAAAGTCATTTGAATCTTTTGGTCACTAAATAGACTGAATACCAAATAAGTACCAAAATACTTAGTAATAAATTCAACAACCTAACAACAATTACTTATAAGTAAAGAAATAATTATGTATTTTTTTCATATTTATTTTATAATTATATTAAATATGTAAGTAATAAGCCTTTCATATAATTTACATTAAAATAAAATTTTGTGAACGAATTTGACTTTTACTTTCTAACATTCAACTTGTATTAAAATAGCACCAGTAAGTTTATGGTATCAGTAGTTTACAGTAATTATGTAGTAGTATTAGTATATTCCGATAAAATGTCGGAAGGAAGGAGAAGTCAGATTATATATATTTCCTTGAGTGGGTATCGAACCCACAACTAGTAACGTTAACAGTTACATTTTGACGAATGTATGAATACAATCCTTTTCAATGGGTCAAACGACACTTGCTCTGAATACATTCATAACTGTTTTTATTATTCCTGCCTTGGTATTATATTTTATATATCTTTTTTTGTTCGGATATGCCTACTTTATTATTCTCGACCTTGTTTGTAATCTGATGAAAAAAAAAACTGAAAATAAATGTGCAGTCCGGTCGACGACTTAAGTCCGGTCTTAAGCTTTTGCGCGCCGTGAACTAGGTAGGACAATAATCGAAATGAAAAAAAAAAACACTTTAATTCAAATCTGTGCATCCATCTATAGCTAACCCTGAGTCAATCGTACTGTACTTCTAAGTAAATGGTGCCAGTGTAATTTCAAGGATTATAAAAAGACACATCATATAAATACATTTATATTTCATATATTAACATATTTTCATCTAATAGTATATAGATAATAAAACAATATTATATATTTTTATATATAACATTGTTTTATTATTTATACACTATTCATTAAGTAATTTGTTACATAAATATTTTTTTTACATAAAATAAGACAGAGCCTCTGCGCCAGGACACGACTTTTTACATGTTTATATATTTTTTTATGATAAAACTACTTAGTTTTTATGATATGAAGTGTGTTTTTATGATAAAAGCTAAACATCGGACCACATTGATCTATAATTAGTAAGTAGTAAGCACATCACAATAAGGAGATCATTATCTCATCTATACTAGCTTTTTGAAAAGTTATAAATATATTAATATAAACTAAAAAAAATATAATATATTATGTTGTTTAATGAAGCTTAAGTCTGACCGTTTTTAGAAGAGTAGTTATATATTGTAATAACAGTATAGCAGAAATTCTTCCAAAGGATTTAAAAGTCCAAGAATTTATAAGCTGAATGTAGTATTTATAAAAAATGTAAATATCAAAACCTCATTTTATGGATAAATGTTATAAAAATAGTTTTTGGTAAATATGTGTAGAGTACATAAATAGATATATTAATATTATTAAACTATATATTCATATATCTGTAAATATAGTTTATTTTATTTATTAATAAATATTTTTTAGTTGCTTATTTTGTAATAATTTTTATAAAAAATAATTAAATGATTATAGCAAAAATATTTCGTGTACATACTTATAAATATTCCCAATTATGGTGTAAAAAAGGACGCCGTTGAGGCCGTCATGGCGCGGCCGCACAATGTGTGACTGTAACGCGACGGTTGTGGGTTCGATCCCCGGGGACTCGAGGATGTGATATATTTATTTACGTTTCTATTTCCATTTCTTCGCTATGGTGTTGTTCTGACACTTAACCAACCAAGCAAATAGCCAATATATTATTTGCTATCCAAATCAACCTAATCTAAAAGTAACGTATCATGTTAAAGTACTGTTATAATTAACGGCGTCCCTTTTCGACATCATAAATTAAGTTAAGACATTGATAATAAACTATCACTATAAAATTTTTGTTAATGCTTCAAATTTTTCTTATATTCGTTTTTTAAATTCGGAAATAAAAATAAATAATTAATTATATTAAGTACCTAAATAAGTTTTTAAATATTAATAAAATATTATTTATAGTAGAATAGGTAGATACGTTAACGATAATTTAAGAGAATCAAAGCGAATTATTATTACATCAATTGAAATTTATGGAAATATCTACAACATCAAACAAGAAGATATATTTATTAATATTATGTCGAACATAGATTTATACTTGTGGCTTAACTTCGATCTACTCGCCACCCTTAGATGAGTCGAATGAAGAAGTTTTCTTTTTTGAATCGTCAAATATTTGTTCTGTCGAAGCAAAAGTTACATGCAGTTTTCGTCGGCGTTTAACGACCTCTCTAGAAACAAACAAAACATTATGGAGACAGACTTATCTGTAGTACTTATAGGTACTATAGACTATAGTATACTATAGTATTTATAGGTACTATAATATCTACATAGATTCTGTAGATAAGTCTGCCTCCATGACCATTCTATATTTCTCTGGCGAGTTTAGTAGAGACAAACAAAATATAATATTAGGGAGGCAGACTTATTTATAGTGCCTACATATAGATACTAAATTACGTACGTAAAATATTTGTTAATTTTACAAGGTTTTGGTACATTCCGTAGTTTAAAAATTAATATGAATTATAATTACCAATTACATTAAAATAACATTTCGCATTTCGCTAGCTGCCTGCTACGGTTCACCCATGTTATATAATGAAGTTAATGTCAATTAATATTATTTTTGATCCATTTTTTTTAAAATTAGCATTGGGTTTTTCTAAAATAATCAAAAAACAATAAAATGAAAGAGATCGACATATCGCAAAAAATATTATTATTTATTTATAATTATTAATTATTTATATTACTAACTATTTATATTATATATATTATTATTACTAACTTTTCGTGACTTGGTCCAGCTTCCGGTTCCTTCATCGCCTGTTGTCGTTGACGGGTTATTTCGCTAAAAAACGAATGACATATTAAAATTCAAATAATCTTATATTTTTTAACATACAAACAGCGTAATTGGTTTACTTTTGACTTCAGATCACGTCACGTCTAAAATTATTTACATTCTACATACATGTGATTTAATTATTATAGATCACATGTAAGTGGTTTCAAACTTGAAACTAACCCAATTATTATCTAACACGACGTCCATATGTGAATAATATTCTAAAATAACAGCCCAATTAAGCAGTTGTAGCAATAAAACAAAAAAAAAACATCGAAATATCGCAAAAAAATATTATTTTATGTTATTATTAGCTATTAATTGTTACCAAGTTCAGGAAATGTGGGGATATAAAAATCAGTTTACCCGCATAGGTATTGGCACTGCGTGCTGCACAGTTCCGATATATTATTATCCTCCTTATGTCATCTAAAATAATTTACATATTTAGTAATGTACAGATTTGATTTTACATTTAGCTGCATTTCTGATCTAAGCTATAATTGATATTGAAAATTGACACACATTAAGTGGGATTTATGAAAGTAGTCTAGTAGGGTACTTTAGTTTCTTAAACACGCTAAGCATTTTCTATTGGAAAAAATAAATCTAAATCGGGAAAATTTGGCGAAGAACCACAACAGTTGGTTTTAACTTTAAAGAAATAATCAAGTGGTGTCTTAACAAGAGTTAAGAAGAGGCAGTTTCGAAAATATGAATTTAATAATTATAAATTTCTTTGAATTTAGTTAGTTTCATTCTTTATGTTGAATTATAAATAGTAGTTTTTTTTTTATTTATCTATTACATATTTTACAGAATTTAGCTTTTCGTGTATTCATTTTTTTCTGGATAGATGCCTTCTTACGTGGATGATTGTCCCACTGTAAAAATACTAAGAAGTATAGATGCACTTTATATTGGGTAAACGAAAAATCTAAGCAAATTTATGATGTCAAATGACTCCCAGTAATTTAGAATTCTTAAACTTATTTTTATTTTTTAAATGTTTGGTTCTTATCATTTTAGAAAAAGTAATTAATAATTACGTTACAATATAATACTATTATCAGTTTTTTATTAATGCTTTTCCTTAATTTACCTTTAAATATGTATGATTTTTTTTGAAGCCTTTCAGATAGTGTGAAATAAAATAATATTTTCCTTTTATATACAAAAACTCTCTTTTTATATAAAAAAAAGAGTACTCCACTCACTTTGAAGACGGCATCGGGACGGCAGAACTGTCATCTAAGTTATCATCCATTGAAGCTTTCATGCATCGATTGCTTGTAAAAATATTAAGATGATATAATTATTTTGTTTCATAAGCAAATCCGTATAAAAATAAATGTATTCAATTACAAGTATATATTATAAGATTATAAATAAAATAATGTAATAACATTTTGATACTACGACTACGAGAATAACTTAAGTACAGTTTACTCAATTTACAAATAAAAATTAACAAAAACTATACATACTTACATGCAAAATATTTTCCTGAAGGAGAAACATAAGGTTGATCTTGAATGTTCGTTTTTATTCTGATTCATGTTCAAGCTGTGTAAATAAAATACAGCATAAAAAAAGGATAGTTAATAAATATTTATAAATCATTATAATTATGTATGTGCCATATTGATTTTTATACTATCCTTTATAGTTAATTAATATTCGTACATAATTATGTTTTTTGTTTAAATATGGCGCATAAAAATAATTTCATCTTAATCATATAATCTATTACAGTTTGAATTAAATTATATCCCCAATTCCAGTGTATTTAAGTTCCCCAAATTCGCGTAGCTTTCAAGAAGAGGTGCGATAGGTCGTAACACGGCACTACATAAGAGGTGAAAGAAGAATATCAATTAAGACGTAGGTACAGACAGACATATCTACATATATTTCATAATATATGAGTACCCGCATAATCTTCATGTAGGCCTCAAAATGTTGACATTTAATATTAAAAATTGAAAGTGCTTGTAAATTAGGTGTTTGAGGTTAAATAATTTCCAATAAAGCATATTAAGATTTTTGCATTGTGTTGTGAGATATTTCTGTGGTCGGTCGGAGGTAATATTATTGTTATAAAAAATATAAATATGATAATAAATAAGATATAATAATGAATAAGAAAACCTATGACACCAAGCACTGTAAGCACCTATACATTAATATTATAATACAATTATGATAGTTTTATATAAATATTTAGAACAGGTAAAATAATCAATAAAATACATTAATAAAGCTTAAATATATATTTTACGAAACCTGTAAGAGAGAGATAGACTGAAATTACAAAATAACACTTTTTTATAACTATTTACTTAATAATTCATCCTTCTGTCATTCTCATTGAAAAAAAAAATGATTTGACTTAATATTTATTTTGCATATAATAACAATTATTTAAAACTATACAAATAAAAGAACCATGACAGATTGCTGGATGTAATTTATCTGAAACATAAATACTGGGATCTTATTTATTATTAAAGTACATTAATGTTAGATTTATTATTGATATTGATTTATTGATAATTTAATCTTTTTTAATTTTATGTATATATAGATCATCCCTCAGTTTGCACCCTCTACATCGGAATCCACATGTCTCGTAAAATCTAATTCCGTGAACGAAGTTTCAAAGAGAACAGATTCAGAGTTCCGGTGTACATTTAATCTGAAATAAGTAATAGTTATATATATATAAAAAATAAACAAACAAAAAGATAAATATGTAGTGTAATAGCTATATATTTGGTTTTTACCTTTCGTTATAACTTATCATGGATAGGGGCAGGTCTGCCGATGATGTTGACTGTGGGCTTTTAGGCTTATTTAGAGCGCTCTCTTGTAGAGTACTGGTTGGCATATAGAAAAAAAAATACTATATATATTATTGAATGCGATTTTTTTGACCTTTTATGGTAAATTGAAGCTATTTTAATTTGAATTGTATACACATTTTAAAATACATATTGTTATTTAAAAAAAGGAAAAAAGGTAAATAGTCTCTATAAAATATTAATTGGTCATAAAGTTACCTGAGTATAGTTTCTTCTCCCATCTTAGGTGTCGTCGTGCCTGCTGGTGAACTAAAAAATGTATTTACTTTTGATTGCGGGTCATTATCATGGGATAATTAAAAATAAGTCAAAAATAATCAATTAAGTATTAAATAACGCCAACACCTTTATTGTCTTAATTATAAACGAATTGGTATAATAATATTTTTTTTTAATATGAGACAGCGTGGAAGGTGAATAAATAATAATCATGCAAAGGCAGTGGGTGGGTTCCCAACTGCCATTGAGGTAAGAGGGCGTCATAAGATCATGATATACTTGACCCAATTTTATTATACCTACATTGCTGACATAGGACTTGTCTCTTGTCGACGAGGGCGCAACCAGCGGAAGTGGTTTAACCAATCTGTATGTAATGCGAAGAAACTCCTCATTCTCCTCAATACTATGACCCTCACCTGCCATGCAAATAAAAAAAAAATCAAATTTAAATATTTGAAAATGATCAAAATTTCATACATTATAATTATTTATTACCTCTTCATTACCAATACAATAGATGAGTGTCAAAAGAAAGCCTTGAAAAGATTTGATAAATTGACGTGTATAACAAAATGCCATAAATAAGTAAATGTTAGCATATATTGATATGTCAAATATACTGAGGACGTTTGATAAACCTAGAATTGGCAGCAAAAATAGGGCTGCTTTAACGCTCTTCCTGCAATAAAAGAAAATATCACATCTATTTTTTTTTAATTTCAATAAAATAAATATTTTAAGGCAATGAAAAATAAAAAAAAAATCCATTATCTACTTTATTTTAAGATTTTCCGGTGTTTTCGCCTCCTTTAATTTTTTTATGATCATTTTCATTACTCGAATCAGGATAACAGTATTGCACTGAAATAAGAAGTAAAGTAAAAATAAAGTAAAATACTCAATATTGTACACCGAATATTTAATAAAAGCTCTATATATTTATTTGATAATTAAATTAATATGAAGATATTAATTTACTTGTCAAATGAATATATAGAGCTTTTTACACGAAACATTCGAAGTTTTACCAAAATAACCGCAACTCTTGGTCCTTGCAGGATCCAATAACTGAGTTTTAAATTGTATCCAAACCAACATCTGAAAGAATGTATATTAACATGACTATGAAATATTATAAGATAATAACTTAAATATTTATTTATCGACTATATAAATCGACTATTAAACTAACATTTTAACGCTCTCTTTTTTATATGAAATCCATACTACAAGTGTCCAGATTGACGTCAAAATTAAAGGCACTGTCCATCCACAGATACAGTAACTTTTAAAATTGAATGGTTGCAAAGCTTTCTTGGATATCAGGTAATTAAGATGCAATCCTTCAATGAAAATCCACGAGTAAACGGCAGCAACAGAATATTCCGCCATCACATAGAGAACCTCACATATAGTTGGCTGAAATTAAGGGTTTAAATAATAACTTACTTAAATATTACTTGATATCAACAATTGCCAGAGGCCGTCGTGGCGCAGTGGCACAAGGGTGCCGCCCGTAAACACGAAGGTTAGGGGTTCGTTTCCCACTCGAGGAAGTGAAATTTTTCTTTACGTTTATATTTCCATTTTTCTTCGGTCTGGCATCGAGGCAAAGCGCGGCGTTGAGTTCTGCCACTCAACACGCAATGCTTCCAGAATTCGGCAGAAAGTAGGGAATGGAGTGTCTTAACACCGAGGTACCCTCTGCATACCCTGTTGTATGCGGGATACAGCATGAAGCTGAAAAAAAAAACAATTGCCTATTATTTATAATAGCTTTACGCTGCATCCCGCACATAGCGAAGTAGGCAGAAGAAACCTGAGACTAGTGTAAAGACATTTCTGATGTCCACTTTTCTCTGAATTCAGTATGCTTTGCGGACGCTATGACTGGCTTCATTATACATATTATTTATTAATTTTAAAAATAATTAACTTAATACTTACGGTATTATCTATTCCTTTCAATCTATAGCTCGTCGTCTTAACCGTTACACTGTCTCTTATTATATATTGATCCAAAAATATTACAAGATGGAAAATTGTTTCAAACAGTAGTGAATAAAATAAATTATTGTGAATACGATTGCGGGCGTTCTGAATGATTCTGATAAAAATGAACATATCATTACCTCATAATTTTGATTATGAGTGATAAAAAAAATTAAGTTATATGTTGTTATACTTACCGAAAGTTTTTAAATATATATAGTGCCACGATAATGGCGATGAAAGATATTATATATCCGGTAATTTCAATATATCGACTCCTTTCAGCTACTGCGTACTTTGTCTAAAAAACAAAGAGCTATTACCAATTATTAAATGCTATAAATAAGTATGCAACTGTATGGGGAAAAAATTAAGAAAAACAGCTTCACATTGTATCCCGCACAGAGCAGAGGAAACCTGTTGTTTAGACACTTCGTTCAACATTTTCCGCCGAATTCTGGAGGCCGTGTTGAGTGGTGGAACTCAAAGCCCCAAAACCAGAACGAAGAAATTAAAATATATATAAAATTTTAATTTACCGGAGTGGGCATCGAACCCACAACCTGTTGCGATACAGTCACACTTTGTGCTCCTGAACCACGATTCGCTTCAATTATTTGTTATAATAATAAATGTAACAATATAAGTACTTACATTTTTTTATTGAAACACATGTAAATTGCGTATACGTTGAGCGTCACTTTAATATACACGTTAATAATAAACTTTCAAGAAAAAACAAATGTTGAACTCTTACCGATGCCCTTACAACTGGTTTTATCACAAAAAATGCAATTATTTAAAAATATATATATTAATATATAAAAATTTGCACCGTGTATACAGAAACCATTACCCGCAGCTGTTTACTTATGTATTTAAATATATAGAAGCATTATATAGGATAAAATATTCCAAACTCATATCTAAAATATAATATACATATATATCTCGATTTCGAATGTTACTTTTCTAGTTTATTTTTCATAAATATATAGGTATATGGGACGAGCAATTCAATCACGTACATTTTGCTAATAGGGGAGAGCGGGGCTATAACTTCCCGATGTAAGTTGTTCCGATTGGAATAACTTCGCGTGGAAAAGCGATAGGAATATTTAATAAATGCGATGGTGCACCGATGGCCATCACATTGAACAAACCAATGGCACCCGGTGGCGCACTATTGTAAATATTTTGGTATTTGATATTTTTAGGTATATCTTACGAATTTTAACGATTATTTTAATGTTTTACACACATATGTTGTCTATTATTTCGGAACACTATATTAGTAATCTAATTTATATTTAGCTTTTTTTTTCAAGACGTGTGCTTGGGGCTATATGTTTCTTCCTTCCTGTTCCTATGCCCAATGGCCTAGCCTAGCCTGCCTGTCTGATGATTTTTCAGATGTTACTGCGCATGTGCAACAAGCGCTACCGTCAACCATGACCTTATATGTAAAAATCTATATAGATACGAGTACATTATATCAGATAAATTTTAAGGTCACCTGAAGAGTGACGTGTGAACAGCTTTGTATCATTAAATATTATATAATAATAATAATATTATAATCAAGTTATAAATTATAATATGTATTTTATATCAATAAATAACTATTTTCTACAATTTGTATGTGCATCAGCAGATGTACGTACAATTTGTAGAAAATAACGAAAATAAGTAATATTGTGCATAATGTTAAATTGTTTTAAACATTCCACATAATATTTTACCGACAAAAGTTAATAATTATCATTTGATACTGATACTGTAGGAGTTGATTTTATTACAAGTAAAAAATCATAATGTATAAACACTTAAAGTAAAAACTGAATTACTTATATAAAGTAAAATTATCTAGTGTTAATTTTGTAGAAAACAATAAATTTATAAAAAGATAAGAGTAATTACAAAGAGCTTAACGCCTGCGCGGCTTACCGTCGCGTCGGCTTTAAATAGAAGTTTCTGGAAGTAGACAAGCTTAAGAAAAAAATATATAAAAATAAAGAGTATAAATTACTACCTTACTCGATTACCTTAGTAGCTACAGTATATATACAGTATATTCAGAAATGCGTGGATATAGTAAAACTACTTAACTGATTCTGATAAAATTTGGACTATTCCCTAAGTTGGGATTAAGCTCCCGTATTCAAATTAAAAAAAATCTTGGTCTAACATATTATTTCTCAGGAAAGTAATGGACAAATAAACATACACTCACGTACTTAACTCATGGCACGATCATCATTCACAAATATTATAAATTCAAACAATAATGCGACACATGTTTTAAAATAACCATCTTTAATTTTTGAAGTCGGATAAAATTAAATTGGAAGCGTTTTATAGTAGAACTATTAATTTATACTACTTTATCATATAATACGTAATACATATCTACTAACCTTTTCCCATTCAGTATGCCGGTTCCCATTAAGAGGAAACCGTTCTGTTTGAGAGCCCAGCACTTACTGAGTACCCTTGACCGTGAGGACCAAGTACATAAAGATGGCAAGGGGGTTGAGGACTAGGAGATGGGGATCAGGGTGGAATAAGATTGGATTTTAGCGAAATAATGGTTGGGGTTGCAACGTTACTAGGAATGCGCAGGCGTGGACGGGCTGCATCTATTTTGGTATCCACAGCGCTACAGTATTAACCATTTCCTTGAAACTGTGTAGGTTGTACTGTGTGTAGTAGTATTAATTATTAACCAACAAAAACTTGTACAAAAAAAATAAAGCTAATTACAGTTTTCTACTTATAAGTAATTAACTAAGTACACATCAATTGATCATTATGTTGTTAAAAATAAAAGAGATACATATTTAAACCTTAAAAAAAAAGTAAAAAAAGAATAACAAAACAAAACAATTCAAAGTATAAAAAGTAATAATATATAAAAAATAAATAAGAGGACATAAACATGGTGAATGCACCATGGGTGACACATGTATGTGTGAGTGTGTATGTATGTGAATGTGCTTATATACAATATAACAATATAAGCAATTATGTTGATTGAAACCGTTTAATTTGATTTCTAAAAGAATCTGCAGATAAATGGAAGAAATCAAACTGAGAATACTTTTTATAGTATAATAATGGTGCCGGAGAGAAAAAAGAAGTTAGCCGCGTATTTAGTATGTGATGTAGATACATAAAATAAGTTAGACTGGACTATTCTGGTTCTTTTTATAGCTACGTTGATATTTAGAGATGAAAGCAATTCAGGTGAATCGATGCTGCCCGATACAAAATTATAAATAAGCACTGTCTAATAATTCACGGCGATCACTTAGCGAAGTATTAATATGAAAGTGTTTAAAGCTTCGTAGCTTTTAGCATTTTGGGAGCTTCGTAGCCTAAATATTTTAAAGCTAACTATTTAATAAATTTTACTTGTATAGTCTCAAAAGCATTTATATATTGACCAAACTGAGGTATCTAGACACAAGTACCATACTCTAATATGCTTCTTGCAAGCGCGAAATAAACACTTTTTAAACAATTAATTTTTAAATTTTTGAAGGCAATATAATTTTTGAATACATGAATAAATAACAAAACCTAAAGATTTGTAAGCTTTACTTGTAATGTAATTAATATGTTCATTCATTTGCGGTCAAACGCTTTCTCAAAATCTGTATAAATTACGTCAACCTGATATCTCTCATCCACGTATTTCAAAATATCACTTGTAAACCCAATCAGATTAGAAGTAGATGATCGCCTTTTCATAAATCCATGTTGATTATTATTTATGCCTCTGCTGAGAATAAAACACAATTTAGTACATATTAGTTTTTTTAACACTTTACCCAGTATATTCAAAATGGATATACGATGGTTTGTAATTTTAATTTTAGATCCTTTTTTATGTACAGGAACAATGTGTGTTTCCTTCCATTTAGATGGGAAAATGCCTTCACTCAGTGATTTTTTATATAAAAGCATTATAGGAAAAGCAATCTTATTAGCACAGTTTTTGAAAAATATTGGAGGTATATTATCACTACCAGGACCTTTTCGTGTATTAAGTGACTCAAACGCCTTTAAAATTTCTGTCTCTATAAGTCTAATCATATATAAATTTTCGTCTGAAAAGGAAGAAAATTTTATAATTTTGTTCGGTATTATTTAGCGTGGTTTCAACAACAGATACTTTTGAAGTATTTGTTGAAACCTTGACAGATTTTTAGTTTGTCGTTATATATTTCGTTATCATAATAAATGATACTGGGATAATTCGATGCTTTCTTACGTATGGATCTGACATATGCGTGCAAAACCTTCAGTGATTTGAATATATTATCTTGCATGTAAAGTAGATAATAGGCATTTTTAGGTACTAAGAGAAGGCGGAAAGGGCATCTTCAACTCTCTTTATCTTAGAGGAACTACTACAGGGTGGGCATAATTGACCTTCAGTAAGGTATCGAGGCTACGGTAGAAGAATATGACGCCCTCTGGAGTGAGACCAGACGCCCAAGAAAGCACTGATTGGATTTGTAATACAGGACATGAGCCAATAGTCTAAAGACCGAGGAAGCTAAAGAGGACCTTGCAAAGTGGAGTAAGTTGAGTAAGAAGACGAACCTTGGCAATAGCTAGGATTAATTTCAGGAAGAAGAAGAAGACGAAGAATAAGAGAGATTCGATAAAATAACTTAAATTATAGAAATGCTTGGCGGGCCGTGTGGTGTTCATAAATAGTAAAGGGTTCTCACCTAGTAGTGAAATGAATCCTATAGCAACGTTTGTAAAGTACATTTGCCTTATACAAGAGCGGTCTGTGTAAAATGTAAGTAAGGAAGAGCCGAAGGAAGTGAACTCGATGTTCGGGTAAGAGTGAAGTCAGATAGAGAGGTGAAATTATACATTATAATTGATATTTATAGTAAAGCAAAATTACTATTAATAGCTCAATATACCTGAAGCTTTACGAAATTACGGAGGGTGAGTGAATCACCCTTTTGCCCCCATGAAAATCGCCAAAGCCACCCTGGCACTTCACAGAAAAGCTCATTTCTAGATAAAATTTAAATATTAATTTACCCAGGGCAGGAAATAGTCTCTATTCCTGAGAAATTGCAAGTACTGCAACGTGACTGTTTGAGAGGATGTAGTCGGCGACCAGGACGTCCCCTGCATGACTCGAATCTAGCTTGTGTCATTGTAATCATTTCAAAGTTTTCATTAATATATATTTATATATTGTATACTGTATTTTTAAAAATAAACAATTCGCTTATATTATTTACAAACGGTTCATTTCTTTCACACAGAAATAAATTTTTATTTATCATCTAGAAGAACTTCTTAAAAAATAACATTCTTCAAAGCTGTTGTAGTTTTAACGAGGTAAAGAAGACTACCTTGTCTATTGACTGTGAGATTCATAAAGTATGATAATAATCGGAAATTGAATGTGCGGTACATTCAACATTATTGATGACGAGACGAGTATTAATCTGTTTGAGGATAATATTTGTTTAGGTGTAGCCTTTGCCGTATTACCGTAATGCGTATATGTGTAAATCCTTTGAATGCTCAGCCTTTGCTCAATTGCAATACAACTACAGTGATAAAGTATCTACCTATATTTCATATAGCGCTTTGCCGTTGTACGAAATTGGTAGGTTCACTTATTTATTATTATACATAAGACTTAGATAGAGATTAATTTCGGTTCGGTTGAGTTTACTTTCTAGCTTTCAATTTAGAAGTTTTTAACGAATCTAATAATAAACTTCAATTATATTTGGTATATTCAAAATAAACTTAGTTTACCTACAAACATTTTACATGACATCTAATATAATGTTGGTCAAGACATTTCTTTTATATTCTTAATTTTCCATCAAATACGAGAGATTACATAATAAATAGCACAGATCTATTAAATTGACAGAACTAGAGAGGGAAAGGGAAATGAAAAAAATAATAATATCTACTTTTTTTTTCAGCTTCACGCTGTATCCCGCACACAGTAGGGTAGGCAGAGGGAACCTAGGGTTAATACACTCCGTTCCCCACTTTCTGCCGAATTCTGGAGTCATTGCATGTTGAGTGGCAGAACTCAATGCCGCGCTTTGCCTCGACACTAGAGCGAAGAAATGGAAATATAAACGTAAATAATAAGGTTATTTTTAAATATATTTTTTTAGCTTTTGTTCAATGAGTTGTAAGATGCTCGATGCTAAGTTAGTACGTTAAATCGTGACAAAAAACTTACATTCACACTTACAATATTATTACGATATGATGATAAGTTACATATTCTTTATGCAATATTATGTAAGATTATGAAGTTCTTGAAATGTACAAAGAAAAAAAAGCTGAAATTTAACTTGGGGTGCATCGAATAACCTGAAACCTTTATTTACGTTGTTCACGGTCATTCCAGGAATTAAGTCTCTTTCGAAGAAATAAACAAGAAGCTGAATAGTAGCTATAAATAAGCTTGTTTCATTTATTTTGAAGTCGGGAGAAAAAGAGAATTTATTGAAATTTTCTCTTGAAAATTCTGACGTATACTTACTCTTTGCTTCTTTCTCTTCTTCAATAACAAGCTATATATTTCTCAAAACTTGTATTAAATTTTTAACCGACTTCCAAAAAGGAGGAGGTTTAATATTCCTAAAATTTATTTTTTATGGGAGTCTTGATTTCACCATTATGTTCACAAATAACGGAGAAATGAAAACTTTAAGCTTTGTACTTAACTTGATCAATAAATAAAATTAAACTAATATAATAATATTATGTTTTTAGTTAAAAATGCTAGTATATTCTTTATTGCACACAATTTAAAAAAATATATAACAGATTTTCTAGTTGTCGTTTTTCCTTTTGTACTTATTATGCTAAAAGTATTCTCACTCAGCCAACCTTGTCATTTTCTGATAAATATTAAATTTTCATTATCTACTTATAACAAACAAACTTACCAAGTGATAATAGTCATCATTGAAACCTTCTACGAATATGCCCTGAACGTATGGTGGAAAACAGTTACTATAGTTTGTCCATCCAATATTATTTCCTTCATTTGGATGTCGACCTTCCCAAAGAGAATCTTCCCTACAACGTCGGGAGGCATAACCTACAAAGTATTTGAATTTAATATTAATTTATATATATATATATATATATATATATATATATATATGTGTTTTTTATTTTATACGTAATTATGGAATTAAAAAAGCATTTGGAACGATTACTAGTTTAAGGAGCCTAGAATTTTCATGATATTATACTTATAACTGAAAGTAAATAGCCTTTATATACAATTAATCAAACAAAAATTCAGAAATTTGACCAAATTCATTCTTTTAATTAAGATTTAGTACATATTTTACGAATAACGAAATAAGAATTACTTACAATAAAATAAATTTTAATAAAATATTATATTTACGTTTCGTGTCGATGAGGCGACCTGATGGGCAGAGCTGCTGGATCGTAGTTCCTGCTATAGTTGGAGGCCAGCACAAGTATTTGTCAAATACTGTATTACAATAGGAGGGAGCTGTATTGGATAAAAATATTTTAGTGTTTGGAATTAATATATAAAAAGTTAAAATAAAATTGACTTTTTTTGAGTAAGGATGCATTCGGTGAGTCCAGTCGTGGCACAAGAGGCACACACGTGTGATTGTAAATGCTAAAGGTTGTAATATAGGGTCGATCTCCACTCGAGAAAATGAAATATTTCATTTGTAGCTTTATCCTCAATTAAAATATTTAATATTTTCATATCATAGCGTTGGCTACTTTATGAAAATATTAGGTTGGTGGAGCTCCTTTCTGTCTGGCTACCTTGCCACTGATCCACTATTTAATTAAATATTCATTTCACTTATTCACTCTGGTGTAGAGGCAAAACGTAGCGTGTGTTAGGTTTCACCACTCAACACGCAATGCCTCCAAAGCCTTAACACTAGGTTCCCTCTGCCTACCCTACCATATGCAGGATACAGCGTTAAGTTAAAAAAAAAATTGGATTAGTTATGTTTAACATAACATTTTAGAACAGTTCGACAAGTAGTCTATGGTACTAAAACTTTAACATACATCATATTTAAAATAATATAATATAGCTAATGATAAAAAGGTTATTAAGTAATAAATTGACAACAATTTAAGTTTACGTAGGTACAATTTGAATGAAAGATTGGTTATTTGATTTGATTCGGTGATTGTTTAAATAACGTTAATTTTCTCCATGGGGTTTACACAAAAAGCGGTGTTGGGTGCCGCCATTCAACAAGCAATGATTTAAGTTTGGTCTGTATTTGGAAAAAAACGATACGAATCATAAATCTGTGGAGAATTTTTTTAGTTTCATGTTATATCCCGCTCACATCACGGTTCCGTTCCCCCGAATTCTGGACTATAACTTATTTGTTTAAATGTATGTAAATATTGTACTATTTTTATTATTATACTTTACATTTCTTGGCATATTTACCGTTTATAGTATTTTTAAATTACTGTATTTCTATTTGCCCATTAGTCTTATTTACTCTTCGGTTAACTTTAAGAATCTGTTCTTGTAACCATAGCGACATAATAATATTTTAACTTTGCTTATGTAAAGGCTACATTTTCCAAGTAAAATTCTTAGATTTTAACTTACAAGAGGTATATGTTCTGTATGTATATAAACTCGTATACGTTGCTTACTTTTTATCGGCCGATTCTTTGTAGTGGAGAGATTTGATATAATTTTGGGAATTGAATAAGTATAATGAATCATTGAAATGTATTTCTATTCTTTTCTATTATTTTAATTTTAATGCAAAAATTATAATATAATCGTAATTATCTATCTTATGTCATATAATTGTTTATATATTTAATTTTACTACTACTTATTTTAGAGTACCGGCCTTGAATATTTTTTGTTTTTTCATTGCACATTTTTTAATCACTCGATTTTTTTTTGTGTTTTTGTAATTTTTATCTTTTTTTCTAAAATACCGTGTCCGCCGTGTACGAGCATATTTTTTTATTTTATGATTTACTTATCAAAGTATTAGTGTAAGTACAGGGCTCTACATATAGTAAGGCTCTTGTAGGGCTAGGCTTATGTCATAATTTCATATTATAATGTGCAAGACAAGAGATTGTTTTTGATTGTAATTTCAATTTGTTCAAGTTGTGACAGTCCTAGATACTACATATACTTATTGGTTTTCACTCTGACCATGGCCCAGGCTTGCCGATCATTCTATTCAGCGGAAATCATATCATGCTGATTTTTGTGAATTTTGTGTGACGTAGGTATATAAGATAGATAAGTCCTTGAATTCTGCTTCAATATTTGATCTAACTCTTAATTAGTTATGAATTTATTACAGTAATATTCAATCAAATTCAATACTAAAAATATGGGTGAAGAGGAACCAGCGTCACTTGAAGGGCAGTTTTTTGAATTTGCCAAGATGATGGATAAAAAAAGAGATGGTACCACTATCACTTTGTATAATTCCGATTATTGGATGAGACAATGTAAATTGTTGGATGACAGGAAGCTAACAATGACAGATACTGGGATATTATTTAATAAGTTTAGGTGACTATACCAATTCTAATATATATTATATATTTTACATAATCTAATAAGTGTTTACCATATCTACATATATGTTTTTTTTTAAATTCACTCTACATTTATTACAGTATGGTAGGCTCGGAATATTAACTGTTAAGACTCTCTTTTTATATTTTTTTTCCAAACTTTAGACGCTGGTAATCTCTATACAATACAATATATTAGAAAATAAAATTTCGGTTAATTCGATAAAATAATTATTTTGTAGCAGTTTTGTCGAACTAAAGAATAAAAATTATATTAACGTTTGACAAATGTTTTTTGATTGTTATATTATTATATATATTTTTTAATAAAATATATTTTTATTATTAAATAACACAAACACTAAATATTCAGGGAAATTTGCCAAAATACAATGCACCCAATAATAGATTTATTATATTATATTATCTTTAAAGTACAAAGAGCGATCTTTACAATTTTATTATATGTACAATAGTGAAATCTACGCGGCTTCGCCCGCTTTTTTATTTTAAGCTACACAATTTATCCCGCACATAGAAGCGATCGTCTGAGTCAACTCGGGGCCCAGATAGGTCCCGACCTTCAAAATTTCAAAATTTCTCTAAAAACTTAAGTCCTCCCTTAAATTCATGAAACATGAATGCCCATCAGAAATAACAAGGCCGGCCGTACCGTCTGAAGATGGTGGTGGTGGTGTAAGCGTTCATGAAGCTCATTTCGGGCGACATTTTCCTTAAACAACAAAATTTCTTGTTACTTAGCAACGGTCACTTAGCGACGGTTGAAATAACAAGGCAGAATAAATTGCGTGTCAAAATATAAAGTATTTGAATATATTATTAGATATCGAGAATTTTAAAAACATGAAAAAAAAGTAACCTATGACCACCCCGTGATCCTCAAGTATCCCTGTATGAAATTTTATCACAGTCAGATCATCGGTTTGGCCCTTATTACTACACAGACAGACAGAGTTACTTTCGAATTTATAATATAGGTAAGGGTATGTAGGTAATACATAAAATTAAATGGTTGAATAATTTTGCAGTAAATCTGAACTAAACTGGGATGAGTGGAATGAGTTTCTTGTAGAGTTATGTGAGTTAAAGGAGTTAGACGAAGAGAAGGTGCGTGATACAATGACTAATTGTGGTCTTCCGGGTCAGACGCCTGTA
The DNA here is from genome assembly GCA_037355905.1 of Heliconius aoede. Classification (NCBI taxonomy): domain Eukaryota; kingdom Metazoa; phylum Arthropoda; class Insecta; order Lepidoptera; family Nymphalidae; genus Heliconius; species Heliconius aoede. Next base: position 245,081 of record JBAIZZ010000370.1, on the reverse strand, counting down.
TTTGTACCGCAATACAGAGACTTTTTCTTAACATATAAGCCAAAAGAGAAAATGCTTTTTTGAATTCTATAAAAAGCAAGATATTTCGATGATTGTCTAAGATTTGTAGAGCACATTATATATCTACTCAACCCTCATTGCTGAAAGTAGTGAAACTGATATTTTTATATTGGTGCCTAAAAACCAGTCATATACGTGGTAAACTTGCCTACTGAGTGTTCCGTACCTATTTCATTTTCTATATCAACGTTATGTGCAAATTATAAAAGTTGAAAAATCACTTAAGTGTGTCTTAATTTTATATGACATGAACAAATATAAGTTTGTAATGGATTTTTTCTGTCATATAACTACACATTAGAAGGTAGACGATAAAGTGCGAACTCGCCATTTTTCTACTCTCGTTCTCATATTAATAATTTATTAAATATTAATATATATTAGTTAAGTGATGTAATAAAAAACCATCTCATCCACCAGCAAAGTTATCCTTTATTAACACGTAACGTTATTCCACTCTTTACTTTTTATATTTTAAGTCTTTTGCTTTTATCAAAGGTTACCTGTAAAAGATAGCTTGTAACAATAAAGCCGCCTTTGCATACTTGACTTTACTTATTTCTTTTCTTGAGCTATTTGTGTTTTTTTTATTACCTGTGTGCCATAAAGTATAAATAAATAAATTAGAAGCTAACCTGAGAAACGCACAATAGAATGAAAATTGAACAAAAAGAAGATAAAGATATTCATGTTTTCATGTACTGAACCCCAGAAAACAATTTTAACAAGAACACAGTGAGCTGTTATTTTATAATTATATACCCTTGTGTACTTTCTGGATCTAGGTGGTCCTTCGGGTGGGAATATAAAACTCGCTATAAAGAAAAAAATAACTCTGACTGACATTCTTAAGAGAAATTCTACTATGACTGAGTATTATGAGTTGAGCCTACGATATACAGCCAGTGTAGGCGTTGAGTAGAAATTAATAGTACTGTAGTTACGTGAGTATTTCGAAAGATTCACTGATATTGCTGTAAAACTAATAAAACACTGAACTTTATATATAACTGCGACATTTATTTCAACCCTACATATAATTTAAATTCCTCGATTGGGCATCAAATTCACATGTCACCTCTGACTTCAATGATATTCTTGGATTCGTAGATAACATATTTAAAATAACCTTAACCTTGAAATAGACAGGACAGCAATCGTAATGTAATTTTGCTTTTATTAATGTCTTTCTCGGTGCTTGTCATTAAAATTATTTATGTAATTTACGAGTATATCTCATACGTCGTCATCATATACTTTTACGTCTTTCAATCTGAGCGTGGTCGTAGTAAAATATGGATACGTCATGAATGTGGATTAATTTTAATACTATAATATACTTGATAAGACTAAAGACTAGTTTCACAAAAAAAAATCTTGTATTTTTATTTTATTAAGCTGAGCGAAGCGAAGCTCTTTACTACGCAAATTTTGAACTTATTTGTTAATCTAGTCCTCCGTTTATTTTCGAGTTATATCTATGAAATTTTGCACACATCAACAAGTTGACTACAACAAGTAAATTTATCCTGGACTGAAAATCAGCCAAATCGTGATTGTAGTTTTTGAGATAATTGATAAATGACCCATAGACTTAACATATAGAACGTTTTTTTCTCGTGCGGGCTGATTTATGCTACTTTATTAAACTTATCGAAAATCTTTGTTATTCTACTCCTTTTTCAATTTGTGAGCTACATCCTAGAAATTTTGCACAAATAAACAGAATGAAGAAAATTTATTTTTGGACTGGAAATCGGATTAAATGCGATTGTAATTTTCTTGTAAATGAACAAAAACTTTCCCATGCAAATTCTATGAGATATTACATTTTCTTAGCAAATGCGCTCATTTTTACTACTTTACCTCTGAGTCGTCGCACGTGCTTTTACCTCGGCCGTGTGAGACGTTAACCAGTAAACAGCTCGGCTCGATTTGTATTTTTTTTAAATATCCACTAAGCTATTTTGTGCTTATTCTACACAAAATAAGAGATGACGTCAAATCATAATTTAGATTCGTAAATAAATATCGCTTTTTCACTCTGAACTTTAATGCGCTCGCCTGCATCGCGAGGGTAACCCCGCTTGCGTGCCCTAGTAAAAAGATTTATACTATAATGATCAATATAATATTTTTATATATCTTTATGAATATTGTTTTGATGACAAGACATTCTGGGCTTTATGCGTGTAAAAAACGTATATATACGTATTCACTTGGATCACTCTATCAATTACTTAACACAATAATGGAATTGTGCTTTTACGATGACTATAATAAATAACTGTATATTATGTCAGTCAAAATTGTAGTTTAAATATATTAATCTCAATAATAATATCTATATTAGTAATGAAGATGTACCAATGAATTCAATACCTAATAATAATAATAATGGTAACTTTTAAGTATCTTTTCGTCATTATGCAATATTTAGATTAAATGTAAATACCGAATAATGTAATTATCCTAATAAATATATATAACAAAATTCAAATAAAATAGTTTTTTTTTTAAACTTTGTTGGTAAATTCATAAAATTGGGTCAATGTTACAGTTTTGATAAACACCTTGAAGTTGAAGGCTGTAACTGTCGTGAGAGCTATCTCAGATTATAACTAAATATTAATAATTAAATAACAATAGTAATTCACATAAAAGTTAAGCATTCTATGTTAACATTCTATAACTTAAAAATATATTATTAGTATAAAATGTATTATTATCAAAGCATTGTCACCTTCACATTTGGTATTTGAAAAGGCCAGCTAATCTACGAGTCTAGTAATAGTAGTAATTATCAATTAAACTATATAAATTATGTAATCGGAGCCCTAAAAAATTTTTCAATGTTATAGCAGTACCTCCAGGTGGCCTGTGCTACCTTACCTTTCAGAAAGATAGATTTATTAAAGTCTGTATACTTCGATTGACAATCTTCTGTTGTTTTCGGATCGTCTTCCGATCCTGGCGTCGTTACCAAGGTTGTTATGTTCTCTATCAGCATAAACGTGGATATGATCTTCGAATCAGAAGCCTGAAAAAATATATATTACATGCAATTTTACTTCTTTCTTAATATGTTAAAAATGTTATTTCACACTTAGGACAGGTTAAGAAAATGTATAAAAATTTGAATTAAGCAGGATTTATGCCGTGTGATCCCGACTCAACAAACAAACAAACAACAAAAGCAAACTCGACTGGACTATTACCACCCCCGGCAGTTAAAACCGGCGTGATGTAGTGGCTTTTGCCACTGTGTTTGGCATTAGGTAATGCCGGGCCCCGTTGACCAACCTCCCCCTCTCCCTGCAATATGATAGCAGGACTTAAAGAGAGACTACCCTAGGAAGATACCAGCACCTCCGGAGCTGGAGAATCCCTCTATCCCTATATTTCTACCTAAAGATTAGGTAGAAATGCCACTTAAAAGAACTCCTCCGGCTACTTCGCAGCCATCTACTTTGGATGACTCTTCTTCTAACGTCCGAAAACCAAAAGTTTCGGGACCAGACACCATCTTGCATCATTATGACTCGGCACCGGACTTATCTTCCTTTGCACTTAAAAGCTGGAGCGAAAAGAACGAAAGTATTCTGATGATGACACCAATAGAAGTTGGAAGAAAAAATTGAAACTCTAAAACGAAGGTGCCATACAAATGGAGTTCAAATCAGAAATATATCCAAGTTGCAAGGAGAAACCAAGAAAAGCTTATATGGTACAATCAGTGACCTAGGAAAGAAAATGGAAATTAATATTGATTCAAATAATATCAGAGTGAGATATATATAGAGTTAACTCTAAAGACAATTCTCAACCTGTCATCCTTGATTTCTCAGGAACCATATTAAAAGATAAATTCATAAAAGGGATAAAGAATTTTAATAAGAATAAAATTAAAACTGATAAACTAAATACTAACCATTTAAATTATCAAATACCTGCTAAGCCAATTTACGTATCGGAGTATTACAGTACGCAAAGATTATTTTATTTGTCTAGAGTTTATAAAAAATACACTTTTGCACAAAGTACTGTACGAGTATGCGTAACGTAACCAGACGTCCCGTTTCTAATGAGACTGTCCCGTTTTTCCCTTGTGTGACCCGATAAACGTGGCCAATATTTCTGGACATCATAATATAATATAAAAATACGTAATAAGAAAGCACGTCTCAGATGTCGAGAACGTTTAAAACTATTCTAAAATAACGAAAGTCACCCTAAGAAAATCACACCTATAACAAACCGAGATCAACCTTACAATGTGCCGTTTTGATTCGCCCATAAAATGGGCTCGTTATGTATGCGTCAATTAGTTGGATAGGTTAAATATTGCTATAAATATTGATTAAATGCAGATGTCTTAATTAATATCAAAGCCACCCCGTTCAAATTATATAGAGTTTCCATGGAAATATATTGATTCGATGTAAATAACTTTAGGTTACAAAATTATTTCCTATATAGATTATTTGCGCAAGCTTCAAATGTAAGTGAGAATCTATACAGATCTGAGACTAAAGCTATCATCAAAATTAATTAATGTTACGTAGTCGCTACCTATCACTGCGTGGATATTTCAATTTGTCCACAACCAGATTTCCTGTGTATTGACGGCCATTAAGTCCCGACTTAAAATGGCAATAATATTAGATTTGCTAGATACAAAAGACCTCGATTTCCCTGGATATGCCCGTTCTTTTTTTTTTTACATGTAAAAATCTGTTTTATTATAATTCTTTTATTATACCTTTAACAATTTCAAACTTGTGTAATAAATAAATACATTTACATATAGAATTTAAAAAAACTACCATCAAGTATACAATTATCGGGTCACAGTTTTAGAACGAGAAAGTAAAATTACTTCTAAATATTTTTTTCAATTCAAGTCAATTATTTAAGATACATGAAAAGCAGAAACAAGCCAACTAAAATTAAATATTTTTAATTTACTTTTTTACAATATAATTATTTGTAATTATATATTTTTAATTAATGATATCACGAATAGGCTAAGTATTTCCTTTTTTGAATTCTTTATTGAATAGTAGGTAAAATTTTCAGTTATAAGACTATCCTTAATAATAAATAAAATAATTATTACATAAAACAGTGATCTAGAGATTCTTAGAACAAAAAAAATAACCATTCAGTTATATATATATTTAGACTAAAATATAGAAAGAGAACAAAAAGTAACTTTTAAACATTTGCTGTTTATATTTGATGTTTGAAAAGTAGTATTTAAAAATAAATTTCAGTATATGTCATTGAATATTTGTTTAATTGATCCCTTCGGTTGGCTTATATTAACTTCCTACGCAACACACACTAACTGTTAACCTTCTCAACATTCAATAACTGTAAATCTTCTCCCAGTGACTTGCATTTAAATTTTCAAAGCGTTAACTTAAATAAATTTGATGACAAATCAATTATTGAACAATAAAATACTTTTTTTATACTTAACATATTTTGTAATAAAAGTAAAAGTCTAAAAGCAAATATAAATAACAATCTTACTCACCATTAATTCTGAGAATTTGAATATTGAGATCAGAATTAATTAAGTATCATTTGTTTATTTTTATAACTTTAACACTATAATCATAAAAATATTATTTACATCACAATAAAATAATTATATATACACTTTAAATTAATTTTATTCACTAAACTTTTCCAGATAATATTTTTTTTATATCTCTCTTTTTAAATATTATGACTATTTTAATGCCATCACATCTCACATCAAAATATAATATTATTCACTATTTTAATATTCGCATATTTTATCATGAGCTTTCACATCACAACTTTCGGACGGGACGGTCGGACGAAATCAAACGCGACTGAACTATCCCGAGAAGCGCACTGGAATACAATCTAGAAATCTCAAATTTGTTCCAGGCCGCCCAGTGATAATACAAATTGCATTCATACATGTTTGGATATAAAATATATTTTTGATATAGAACCTTGCACTCTACTCTAGAAGAGACGAGCCAGAGATTTCTATCGTCGTAATATTTAGTTGTACCTATTTGCATTATGTTTAAAAAATATTTTTGTCGATAAGAAAGCATTTAATAGTGATGGATTTAAGTCGAATGAGGATTATTTTAAAAATTAGGTTCTTTCTACCAGTGAACAGTGTTAACGTGAAACACAATCACATTTATCTTAAGACTAGCCGACCTGGGCGGCTTCGCCCGCTTGAACTATACGAATATTTATTAAATATGTTTATGAAAATATTTTCTGGTCAGGGGGTGAATTCTAAATAACCACGAAACACGTGTTCAAAGAAATATTTTTAAGAGTCTGAATTTGAATTTATATAATAAGCGGTGGCAATTTAAAGATTTTTCCATACAAACTTTCTATCCCATATTTAATCCCTTTAGGGATAACTTTTTTTAAAACCCTTAGTGGGTAGACCATTATGAAAATTAACATCTGTCCAAATTTCACGTTTTTACGCACCTCGGTTACGGCTGTGCGTGCGTCTTACCTCAGTCAACATGGGAACGTCTCTTACATATATTTAAGAACTAAAATCTTATTCTATACTATGTTATAAATCTATATAAGTGCCCTGCTCGCCTTGCTTTCTATTATTATACATAAAAATGTAATATAAAATTTAAGAGAACGATTAAAAATGCCAATAGTACCATATATCGGTCAGTCATAGCGTAGTGACTGTAAAATAAAAAGATTGTAGCCGACACCTTTGGCAAAAATACGGTTTTTTTTATCCGTAGCTCGAAGAAGAAACTCAAGTAAGGAACATCTTAACAGTATTTTCACTCTGGATATACTGTAGATGTATTTAAAAAAATATAACAATTAAAAATATAAAAATGTTACTTGAGGTCAGTTGTGGCGCAGAACCACTACTGTGACTGTAACTTCGCTCATGGTGCGAATCTCAACACTAGGTTTCCACTGTCTTGTAAGCAGTGTACAGTGTACTGCGTGATATAAACATCTATAAACGTTATATGTAACGAGTGTTGTAACGTTGAACCGTCGCGTCGTAAAAATGTTTATGTTATACTAGGCATAAATAAAGGCTTAACAAAATCTGTGTTTGTATAAAACGCGTAGATAAATATGGCGTGCTAGTTTATTTACAATTACTATAACTGATCTCGCCACGCCGATCTCACGCGTTGGTGTTATTATTAGAATCTGATGTTTTTACACAATTTATTGCCTTCATTTTAATTCAATTACAAAAAAAAAATGCAAATAAATACTTATTTAGAAAACATATAAAAACTTGAACGTAGCGGGATTTTAATCCGTGCTTTGTCACTAAAAATAGCTGAACTGCTATTCTATAATATAGCTTTAATTTTGCTGAGCTGTAAGTATTATTTGTAATAGCAAAATGTAATATTGCAACTTAGTACCAAAATACTCTACTTATAATTTATAGTCGCTCAATAGCTATGCCCTAATGAAATCTGAATGTCTGGAACCCGTGCGTTAAATTTTGATTACAGGCGCAATACATACTTCTACTGGAAGTGGCTAATGTTTTTCACTTTATTGATTTTATGTCGGTTACGTCATGTTTGGGTGGAGATTAAAGAAACAAAAAGACAAATTCTGAAAAGATCACAACACGGTATTATTGTTACATTTTTCCATTAGATAAATGTTTGCCAGAGCTCGACTCCATACTTCAATTTAATAAATTCAAATCTTAAACAAATAGATCTAAAGGCTTAAAGTCTAATTTATTTAGTGTATAACAGTTAAGATAAATATTCAATTCAGACAAGACAAAAAATTTAGTAGTATAATACAGTTATGTCGAGGATATGAATTCGTAATATAATAATATATTAAAATCATAATCATAAAGATAAATCAAAATATTATAAAAAAAACTGTATATCTTAAAAAACGACGTACTAAAAATTAAAGAACCCTCGACGCAACGTAAATACTCTTTCAAACATCGCTATCTATTAACACCTTCAAGTCTTTGACACCGTTCCCTTTACAACTATTGTATTCATATAAGTGTTTAAATAAAGATATTATTATTAGATATTACCTTATTATACCATTATAATGAGCCCAAACACGATACCTGTGCTGTAAGCTGAAAGTGACTATCCTACAGATTCCAAGTGGCACTGCAGTATCAGGCCAAGGTTACCATGTAAAGACATAATTTTTTTAATCGGCAGGAAGTTGCGTATTCTTATATTAACTAGAAAAGAGCTATCAATCACAGTTAAAATAACACTATCACCTTTCGTACAAAAAAAAATGCAGTTCATTATGTATTTAATTGTTCAATTTAATTGTTCATTATATATTTAAGTGGGGAACGGAGTGTCTTAACACTAGGTTCCCCATCTACCCTGCTGTGTGCGGGATACAGCGTAAAGCTGATTTATTTATTTATTTTATTCAATATTGTTCCTTTTCCAATTAAATACATTAGTTACCTTATGCACTGAATATATTTGAAAATATCCCTCTTGAAAATATATTTTAAAATATTATTTTAAAAGATAAAATTAATATTTCAAATGCGGGTCAAAGCGGTGGTAGCGGGTCACGGCTACATACAATATACGTACATACATACATAAGTCGTTGATAGCAGTGGCCAGCGGGGGAGTATCTGAAAATATTGCTTCTCATGCGCTAAATTTAATGTTGAAATCTGTGTAACATTTTCTGGAGTTAGTATTTAAACAGGTTAATCAGTGGTTTATAAAACAAAAAGTTGGAATTATCGACGATTACAACGATATTGTAAGCATAAAATAATAATAAATATTTTTTTTCTAAAATGTATTCATTTGTTGTTTTTTATTAGATTTCTTTTTACATACAGTTTATTACATTCTTATCACCTTTATTAATTTAATATAAAGATTAACTTTATTAATTTAATATTTAATGAAAGAATTTAATATAACATTGTGACCTACGTAATAAACTATGTTCGCAAAATTTTCAAAATACCGTTGGAACGGCAAAATAAAATAATAATCTTGTAGTCATATTAAATGACTTATTAAAAACATTATTCAATACTTGAATATGCAAAATGGTACAATACTATATGTATATTAATATGGAGAATTGGCTTTTTGCAATAATCTCTCTCGTAAACCTTTTCTATTACAATCATCCAGCCAGTTAACGCACTTTTTTTCTGAGTTATAATACATATCGTTGGGCACTATTGTCACAAATGGATCGTTTAAATCAGGATGTATCACCAAGAAGTCATTTCTACCTTTTTTCTGTACATACGGTCTGTCTAATATGGCGGAAGCTTTTTTAGATAAAGCGTTTAGTAATTCATTTTCAATTAACACTTCCATTTCGTCTTGCGTTTCCGTTATCGAAGCATTGTTAACTTGTTCCTTTATATCGTCTCTCAGCAAGCTTTTGTACAAAATGTCTCTACCAGAGTTTGATAGCGGTTCAAAATATTTCCTTATATTATTATCCTTGGCCAATCTTCTTAAGATATAGCTTTTAATAGGGTGTTGCTTGGAACTGTACCCGGAATTACGAATATTTTGATTTTGGCTAATTTTTGAAGGCAATAAAATAAAATATCCTCCGTTATATTCTTTACAATTAACATATAAATGGAGATATAAATGAGTGACAGTTGTCAAAATAATATACACCTGAAAATAATAAACAAATGGCAATTTTATTATATTTTAGTAATATAACCATTCTTAGTGAGTAATGTAAATTTTTTATAAATATAAATGAATGAATTTAACAAATATTCATTCTTTTTAAAATTAATTTTAAGGAAAATTAAGATTTTTTAATGACTATGGATCGTTTCGTTGGAAATATTTCAGATGTTCTGCATTTAAATTCACTACATGCAGTATCTGTGACCGAAAATATTTTTCCTTAACCGTTCCTCAACCGTTAATCAACGGCGCATGATGCAAAATATTGCGCACACGATCATTGTAATTCTGGGTGACAAGAGTAAAACGACGAAAAACCATCGGGAAATGACAGTGAAGACCACGTTGACGTGCTAGACCAGCTTACTAAAAGTTAAGAATTAGTTGTTCAACTTATACATCTAAACCGAACACAATAATGCGATTGATGAGTCCAGTATTTATCGACCAAAAAATAAAGGAAATATAATTTACGTCTCTCAATAAAGTAAAAAATGACAAAAATAGTATATAAACTTGACGTAAACCACAAATGTATATAAGACGCTAGATTTAACATTTTCATTTCATCGATATTTAATAATTGTTTAATATTAATTTAATATTTATTATCGATATTCAATAATATTTTTTAAAATTGCGACATAATAATTGTTACAATTATTGATTTTGCATGAAAATTATATTGCTGAAAATGAGTTTTGTTATTTCGGTTTCATGCGTGAAATAATATAAGTAAATACCATACATTAATTATAAAAAATATATTATGTATATTTAGATTTCAATACAATCTCTATATTTCTTCTTGTACACAAATTAAGTACAGTAATCGAAACGACGAAGGTAATAAGAAGATAGTAGTAAGTGTTGTAAAATATGGTAATCCAGGTTAATCCAGGCTTAAATTAGTAAATAAATGAAATAAATAGTCAACTAAATAGTCAATAGTTGTAATGAGCTCCTTACCACTGATTGCATGATTTTTACTTCCTCACTGATTTTTGCAAACGGCCGTTCATATAGCTGTTTTATCTAATACAAGTCTTCCATGAAATTGACCGACAAGCTTATATGTAAAATTTAATTACGTGTAACTTACCTTTTAATTATTAAAGATATTAGATTTTTATTTTTACATTCTTTGCATGAGAAGTAGAAATAATATAATAGTAGTTCAGCGTAGCTGAATCAAGTATCGTCTCGCGGTATGACGTGGACCAATTTTATTTACTGCCAGCTGTGTGCTGTGTTCTTGTCCTTGTCCGACTTCACTTCTTCTTCGAGCGGCATGCTGAACGGTTGTACTGAGAAGTCATCTGACTTCACCGCGTTCCGAGTATAGACGAAGACCAAACGAGCCAGGATTGCCCACACGCACTCGCTTCGTTATACTTATACGCCAATGGAAAAGTATGCTAACACACATAAAAAAATATAGTTAATGAGTATAAAACCACCTCGTTTTTGAACAAAGGAGTCCATTAAATTTGGCGGTAAATGCATTCATTTTGCATGAAAAGAACTACAAATATAAGTTTGTAATGTTTTTTTTCTAAGAATTGCCTTTATTTTTTTTTATTATGTTTAGTATTATTTCCTTTATTTATATTACAAGTTCTCACTTCTCGCCAAGTTACGTAACTATAGGTCCATGGAGAATATCCTATAGGTTTTGAATACACGGCAAATTTCATACAAAATACAGCAAAATCGGCAGGTACCTTTTGATTGATTTTTCACCACCATAGACTTAAATGTTTGATATTAATTTCAGCGTGAGAATGATAAATTCTATGTATCGATAGAGAACTCGACAGACGGACAGGTGGACAACAAAGTTCGATCGGTCGATATCCTATGAGATCCGTTTTTACTTTTTGAGGTCCGGACCCTAATAAAAATGCGTTGTAAATTTTTAACATAGAATATTAATATAAATATTTTGTTTTCAATTCTTATTCTAATTCTACTTAGTTCAGACAGAATGTATTTATATTTCTATTTCGGTTCTTGCGAAGATAGATTTAGGTGACGTGAACAAACATTGTGGCTACCGCGCGTATTACTTGCTATATACATCAAACGTTAGTACATATATGTCAGTGACTAATTGAATATTATTATTAATCAAATACAAGTTACGTAATATAACACGGATAAAAATTGAAATTTTAAATATTGTCGGTAAATGTATATATGTAGTTATGTATGATGAGGTCGGTCGTGGCAAAGTTGAACAAAGTGTGTTTGTAAACGTGACTGCTTGTTGATTCGATTCCCACTCGAAGATATGTAATATTTATAATATTTACATTTTCATTTCTTCGCTCTGGTATCGAGGCAAAGTGCGGAGTTGATTACTGCCACTTAACGCTCAATGCTTCCAGAAGGGAACGGAGTGTCTTAACAGTCTTAACACCCTACTGTGTGCAGGATACAACGTGAAGCTGAATAAAAAAGTAGATATTATTATTTCCCTTTCCCTCTCTAGTTCTGTCAATTTAATTTAATAGATCTGTGCTATTTATTATGCAATCTCTCCTACTTGATGGAAAATTAAGAATATAAAAAGAAAGATCTTGACCAACATTTTATTAGATGTCATGTAAAATGTTTGTAGGTAAACTAAGTTTATTTTGAATATACCAAATATAATTGAAGTTTATTATTAGATTCGTTAAAAACTACTAAATTGAAAGCTAGAAAGTAAACTCAACCGAACCGAAATTAATCTCTATCTAAGTCTTATGTATAATAATAAATAAGTGAACCTACCAATTTCGTACAACGGCAAAGCGCTATATGAAATATAGGTAGATACTTTATCACTGTAGTTGTATTGCAATTGATACATCAAAGGCACCTAAACAAATATTATCCTCAAACAGATTAATACTCGTCTCATCATCAATAATGTTCAATGTACCGTACATTCAATTTCTGATTATTATAGTACTTTATGAATCTCACAGTCAATAGACAAGGTAGTCTTCTTTACCTCGTTAAAACTACGACAGCTTTGAAGAATGTTATTTTCTCTAGATGATAAATAAATATTTATTTCTGTGTGAGTGAAATGAACCGTTTGTAAATAATATAAGCGAATTGTTTATTTTAAAAAATACAGTATACAATATATAAATATAATTAAATGAAAACTTTGAAATGACACAAGCTAGATTCGAGTCATGCAGGGGACGTCCTGGCCGCCGACGACATCCTCTCAAACAGTCACGTTGTACTTGCAATTTCTCAGGAATAGAGACTATTTGCTGCCCTGGGTAAATTAATATTTCAATTTTATCTAGAAATGAGCTTTCCTGTGAAGTGCCAGGGTGGCTGCGGCGTTTTTCATGGGGGCAAAAGGGTGGTTCACTCACCCTCCGTAATTTCGTAATGCTTCAGGTATATTTAGCTATTAATAGTAATTTTGCTTTACTATAAATATAAATATTAATTATAATGTATAATTTCACCTCTCTATCTGACTCTATCTGACTCTATCCCGCTTCATTATCACTCTTACCCGATCGTGAAGTTTACTTCCTTCGTCTCTTCCTTACTTGCATTTTATACAGAATGAGCATGTGTAAATGTACTTTACAAACGTTGCTATAGGATTCATTACCATTGGCTCTCATGTCCTGCATTACAAATCCAATCAGTGCTTTCTTGGGCGTCTGGTCTCACTCCAGAGGGCGTCATATTCTTCTACCGTAGCCTCGATACCTTACTGAAGGTCAATTATGCCCACCCTGTAGTAGTTCCTCTAAGATAAAGAGAGTTGAAGATGCCCTTTCCGCCTTCTCTTAGTACATAAAAATGCCGAACTTCTGATATCGTAATTTATTTGTTAGGTTGTTCAGTTGTTACATAATTCTTTTTATACGCCTAGATGATATAATATATCAAAATGTACAACCAAATATTTATATATTCAAAAACTCATATACATACCTAAAAAATATTTATAAAAAATGAATTTGTTAGATTGCCTACGTAGAGTGCATTTGATGTTTTAATCAATATCACCGACGTACAGTAGCTACTAGATTAAGGATCTGAAATGCGGATTTTTTTTATTTGAAGTAAAATTTCTTAATCTGATAGGGATGAAAGTTATGTACACAACTTTTGTTAAAAAAACGTTTATTATTTTTCAATAGTGATACAAGTTTAATAATTAATGTAATAATAATATACTGGAATATTATACAATATAATATGGTATATATTCGATATATAAACAACAGTGTTATATTTTTAATAATAAATTTCATGTCGTACAATTCCATGGTAGCAAGTAGTTAGTTAATAAAATGAAATGAAATGAATTTTGTAACTTTTCTTCTTCTTTTCTAAATTGTCTATAAATATTTTACGCCTTTTTAAAAGAAGATAATAGGAAAATGTAAGAGAGGTAGGGGGAGACCTCGGTTGACCTTCCAAAACACAGTATCAGAGATGCTGGAGGATAGTCACATAAAAAACATGAGGCCCCCCCGGAGGCCAAATATGAAGAGGTTGATGTCGGTGAACGAGGCGAAAGGGGTATGTAGGGACCGTAACTTTTTGTAGTAGCTCAGTTCTCTGATCTATTTGGCTACCATGCTAAGGATACAGCGTAAAGCTAAGTTAATAGTAAAATGTAATAATTTTGATATTTTTCACACTAAAACATAAAAACAGATATTTTATTACTTATAAATATTAAAAAAAAATATGTAAATTTCGTCAATTTCATAAATCCACTATATATTGACTGTTGGTATATCTATACATACCAAACATAGATTAGACCCAATATAGGTTGCCATTAAAAAAATAATTATCATAGACAAATCTTAATTTTTTGCAGTTAAAGTCGATGGTTGTAAATGTTTTTATTTGTTTTACATTAAACGTACTTGTGGCAATAATTGGTCGGGTGACAAGAATGGACAGGATATATCTTAGGTCTCATAATAAATATCAATAAAGAAATAAAACAACAAAGATTTATTAACTTTTATTTATTTAAATTGCATTTGTTTACTCAGCAGCAGCACATGCGTTGACAGTTTAACGAGTAATATTGCATTAAATAGTTATTAGATAGTCGTTATGAAGCGATAACCACATGATTTTATCCGTATTTCTCGCCATTTTAAGCATTTAATGAGCCCCACAATAACTTAGCCAAGCTAAATACAACAAATACATTTGATGTCATTATAGTTTTAAAATATCATATGAAATATGTAAAAAGGTTCAAATACATCACTGGCTGTATATTTAAGGTAAATGCGACAAAAGCAGTTGATTTAATAAAGATAAATGTACAAACGCATGGTAAAAATAAAAGTAAATATAATCTAATTACCTAAAGTAGAATCAATAAAGAGTGGCACTACATACTTAAAATACAATTATGATATAAAAAGCGAATAACTGGCAGTGGTAAAAATTAACGTAAGACAGGACTGGTTTGGCACATGATGAACGAACATTAAGAACTCCCAGAAACTTAACAAAGTTGCGGTGAAGTGGTCTATGGCGGACAAAAATCTTTATATAAATAATATGCACTTTCTTAACTTCTATAATAACAATTACGTTCAATTTATGGCACCATATATGTCGCTCGCGAGGAGGAGCAGCCCCGCGTGGTTGGACGTGGCTTGTTCATTTGAATATAAGATTAAACAATTATTCGAGTCACCTAGAACTCAGCTAGTATTGTCCTCTGAATTTCCTTAATACTAAGTATGACAGTATCTTAATAAATCTCTACCAAATATTATAACAAGTTTCTAAGCCGTACGTTCCGTTTGACGCGAGTGTGAGACGGAATCGCAACATATGTAATAACTACTTATTATCTAAAATTTTCAATTGACATTATAATGCTTGGAACTTGAAATTTATGTAGAGAGATATATATATATAATATTATCCTTAATAAAAGGATCTTATAGTCGAGGGAATTATGCAAATTGCTATCTGAAACAAAAATATAATAAAGTAATTATAATATAGTAAAATAATTTTATATTGAGACCGATCGTGGTGCAGGAGCAAAAAGTGTGACTGTAACAGGCTGTGGGTTCGATTCCGACTCGAGGAAGTGCAATAATTTTATTTCTTCTCTCTAGTTATGAAACAAAGCGTGGCGTTGAGTTCCCCCACTCAACACCTCCAGATTTCGGCAGAAAGATCCGAAGTGTCTTAATAGGGTAGGAGTGTCTTAACACTAGGCTCCCAGGCTCCCTTTGACCTACCCTGCTATGTGCGGGATGTAGTGTAAATCTAAACAAAAATCTTTAGAACGTGCGTTGGTCTTGTTTTCAGTTCGGACTACCATCTAGTCTACAAGCCTACGGTTATTGGCGTAATCACAACGCGCCTACGCTAAGCTGTTATTGATTAAATAAAAGTAAATATTGAAAAACAACGAATTGAGTAAACGACAAAATAATTTTACCTTAAGTCATGTAGATATGCTGTCGTTGATATTGAATTAGAACGTGCTCGGCCGACTGAAATAGAAGAAAAAAACATGTGATAAATATTAATAATATAAAAAAATATGATATTACAGAATATTGTTATAGAAATTAAATGTAACTAAAAAATCTAACTAGTTAATCATGCAGGTTAACCTAAATGTTTTATATTTGTTAATTACTCACGTACCATCGTCTGATTAGCGGTCAAATACTGAAATCTGTCCATGGAAGTAAATATTTGTAAAGCTCAAAAAGGACGGCACTAAGGTGAGAAAGGCAAATGGAATGGTCCTACAGTGGGAGTTGTAATGGTATTTGGGTGGAGGAGATTCAAATACGTCGACCTCTTCGAAGAAGGGGTACACGTCAGGAAACATGGAACTAGGTATCCAAGCAGCATGAAATAGAATTGTCGGTTAATATCCATCTACATTTTGTATAGCGTTAGTGTAAACATTAGGTTAGATGTAGATAGAGCTAATTCTAACATATAGATAACAATTTAGATGTCTACAACATGTTAGTGTAATCTATGGTGTCATATTTAATATTTTTATATAGTTACTAATAATGGTAAAATTTATACTTTTTTAATATTAATAAAAATGAATAGAAAATACATTATCATGAACCTTTGAAGTGAGTCCTATCATGCTTATGTGAATATATGGTAGATGTTGCTGAATAGTTTCGTGTTGCCATATAATTTTTTTTGAATTAAATTATTTCGTTTTTTTTTTCTTAAATACTAACAATTATCATGCATCTTCTATTTTTAATAGAATGTTTTTTTAATATAATATATAAAATTAATACTATTGAATTTTTAATAAAATTACTTCTTGTCTCTCAAATTGCGTATGTTGTAACTCAGTTGCTAAGAATAATTCGTAAAGTAAAATAATCAAATCTCAGTATCAAATTGCACATAATAAGCACATAATTGTCAAACACAAATTTAAAAATATATTATTTTTCTTGCGCTTCCTTACATTTTTAAAATAGATTTAGTAATAATGCTATTTAGATTGACGTATATATTTTCAAATGTATACTCACTCTCTACATGGCTGTGCGTTTCTTCCAGCCACTGCCATTTTACCCAAATTGACGGCTCGTCCTACATCTTTAAACTCTATTTGTTCAATACAACCGACAAGTCCTGGGTAGTTATATTCCGTATTCAAATATTCAGGAATACCACCTAAAATTATATGGGTATATATAAATATCGTTTCTCTATATATGTTTTGATGTTAATAATATATAGAGAAAACGTTATGTTTACGTTTTCCACCTTCAGAACTCAAAAATATTTAATGGTGATTGAATATAATTCCTCGTTTACCTATATATATGTTGGAATCAGCGTTCATAACATTCGATATACCGCTAGTCACAGCTGTCTTCGTATTCGCATCGACTGACAACTCCACATGTCTGTCTTCGTAGATTTTCGCTATTACCTATAAGAGAGCAAATATTATGACAAAATCTAGTTACTTGTTGTTATGTTGCGTCTCCCATATAATAATAAGAAGAGGCGTATAGAATATAGTAATAAAGTCATTTGAACATTCGAAAAAGTTTTTTCAGCTTCACGCTCGCATATAGCAGGGCAGGTAGAGGAAACCGAGTGAAATTAAAGTCACTTGATATACTCCGTTCCCCATTTTCCTAAGAAAATTCCACGCCTTGCCTATTGAGTGGCAGAAATCTATGCCGCGCTTTGCAACAAATACTAGAATACGTCTTACATGTTACATACAATCGAATCCAAGCGCGCTTTGTATTCTAGAGCGAGCAAATAAAATTATTAATTCCTCCGTCTAGAAGAACTGACAACTGTCATGTATACAGTGAGTTGCTAATTAATATGATTTAATTTAATTATATTACATATACAGGAATTTAATGATATTACATATATAGGAATTTAATAATATTGTATATAAAATGACTCACCTGATGCCGGTCGCCATCATCGACTGGTATTTCATCCACAGAAATTGTGTTTCTTCCGCTACCAAAGTCCCAATCCATTACGACAACACCTCTTTCAACTATAAAAACCAAAATGACACATATTTAATAAAAAAAAATAATAATAATTAAAACTACAAACTATTTACTTTATTAATAATAAATAAATCGTCTTGCGCACCTCTTATCAGTATAAAGTCACCGCCATACGAGAGCTCAGCTTCCTTTTGATAAAGAAGAACTCCATCGCTAGTAGTGTGGAACGCCAACGCTATGACCTCTGCAGATCTTTCCAATTGATCGTACCGCAAATACTCGGCTGGTAATTCTATGTATCCGTTTCCAACGAAACCAACACTGTTGTACAGATCCAATGCTGGAAATATAAATTTTAATTACTATTTTGCAAGGTATTCATGTATGATAAAATGTTACTTTATAAGTCACGATTAAACTCCATTTATATATTTTATAAAAATACTCATAGAAGTAATAGGTTGAAAGCATAGTAAATAATACTATATAACAGTGTCTGTAGAACTTATGTAAACCCTTTAAGACTTATTAGAAATTTTATATCATAAATGTCTATAATTATTGTCTTAATTTTTTTGTAATTATTTATACAATAGTTGACATGTAAAAACACTCAGTCAGTGTAAAACATTCTGTTTTGTGTCTTATGCTCACCGCCGCTCTTTATTTTACCAGGGTGGACAAATGACACTTCGACCGCGAATGGCACCGCGACCGGTTCATTTATTTATTCACATAATAAATTATTGTAGAAGGACTACTTACGCATTTGGCAATTGGCCCCTGCGTGTCCTAGAGGGCAATCGCAAGTATAATTCATCCTAACGGTGAAATCTTTCTTGCACGTGCCCCCATTCCTGCAGGGCTGGAGGGCACAAGGGTCGTTGAACGGCCTTCGCATAGGTGGGGGGGTAACTTTTTCTTCACAATAGATTCCCATGTAACCGGGTGGACAGTTGCAGCTTGTCATGTCGGGAGACGTGCAGTTACCGCCGTTTTGACAATACGAGCACACGGTAGACTGAAATAAATGTTGTGTTCGATACAATTATTGCCATTTCGACAAAAACCAAAACACATTTTAAAAGATTTAAGTGTAAAAATGTATGTATGTATATGTTAGGTTAATAAATTATTTTTACAAATTTATTATATATTAATTATATAATTTATTATATAGTATAAGTTATTATATTATAGAGCTATACTACTGTAAACAATTACATCTAAAATATTGACTCTTGTTCCGCTAAATAAAAAAACTAATCATAACGTAAATATATTTTTTTGTCTCTGCGTGTCGTGTGCCGCACACAGCAGGCTAGGCAGAGGGAACCTAGTGTTAAGATACTCTGTTTCGCACTTTCTGACGAATTCTGAAGGTATTGCGTGTTGAGTGGCAGAACTCAACGCCGCGCTTTGCCTCGACACCAGAGCGAAATGGAAATATAAATTTAAATAAATATTTCATCCGAGTGGGGATCGAACCCACAATCAGTCGGTTTTACAGTCATACTTTGTGCCCCTGCGCCACGACTGGCCTCATAAGTAAAATGCATACTTAAATAAACAAATAACCTCGAATTTCTCGAGTTACTTACTTGTGGAATATCACCGCGAATGTACTGACATTCTTGGACGTTCGCAGACTGGATCGATGCGTTGATTAAATTTAGGGAGCCTTGTTGAAGAGTCACCTGTAAGGGATGGTATTACCCTGTCTAATTCGATTCATTCTTTTCTTATACTATTGAGACACGTTTTAGTGTAAAAAATATATTTTCAATTTGATTAGAAGTGTAAAAAAATTCTTCAAGAGACGTGGTAAAAAATTACTCAAATAGATAGTTTACAAATAAATATTATAAGGGTATATTCGATATTTTTCTTTCTATTTTGTTAATTAATATGGTTGATAAAGATCTAATTGTTTAATTAATGTTTTTGTTTGCTTACATCCTTTATACATCCGCTAAAGCCGCCAGTCACGCCGGTGTTGTTGTTAAGAACGATGGAATCATCTACACCTCCGACAAACATTGCAGTTTCAAATTTCAGGTCCTGGAAATAAATTACTTAATAAAAATTCCATATAGTTTTTCTGTCATAAAGAATTGATTGTAGAGACATTTAGTATAAATATTACTTCATAGGTAGCAGTAATATAAGGTTGATACTGTACAACACAACGACGCGACTTGTATGTCAACATGGAGAAAATACAAAATAGTAAATATATTTTAATTCATCCCAAGATTTAGACTCGCAAATATGACAATTACTCGCATTCCAAATTTATATATACATATATTTCCCAATGAATTTTGAATACATTGATTCAGATCAATTACAATAATTGTACGTACAAATAAATGATCAATAATGTACTATAGCTAAGTATAGCTAAGTATACTTTAAGCCTCACCTTAGCTGAAGCAAGTTTAGCTTTGTAGTTATCCGAGTCCATTTGTAGGGAGACGTCGGCGCCAACTCTATCTATCCTTACTGAAGTCCATTCGTTGGATAGTAGAGTCTTGTTGCTGATCAGTACGATCGGGGGATTACCTGTGTGTAAACGTAGGGTATTACATAAATTGAATATCTCAAATGAGGCCACTTTTTAATACTAGGTGCCCTCGATCTATCCTGCTGTGTGCGGGATACAGCGTGAAGCTAAAAAAATATCTTAAAGGGTCATTTTACATGTAACATCTTTCCACTGTTTTCTACATGTAATAAAGTGTGCGAAGGGCACCTAGTGTTAAGACATTCCATTGCAGTCACATTCATCCGATTGCATCCACTTTTCGGACAATTTTCGAGTTATTGTCTTCTTACCATAGCGAGAAAATGAAAATCGTTTATTTAAAACTCTCTATTAGTAATTGTTATAAATACAGTATATTTTTATATAATATATGTGAGTATATTACCGTCTCCAAGGTCGAAGCGGAATTCAAGTCGCTTATTATGCACAGCCAGAGAAGCGAATCCGCCATATCCTCGGTCAGATTGTGCGCAGTATATAATAATGCCATCAGTAATAGGTGACATCGGCCTGATCACCATGGACATACGCAAGACGCGGGAAGTATTTGGTGATTTGATTGCAAGATAGGCGCTTCCAGTGAACGCGGGATAATCGATGTTTTGTTTCACGTTGCAGCTGAAAAATAATATAATTCGTATTAAAGTAAGACAATACTTATTTAGAAAACGTTTAAATTATTATTATTATTATTTTATTTTTTTATTTTCACTTTTATCTGCAATCAGTTACGTTCAATATTTTTAGCAGATGTGATGAGGGTGTAAATCGCTTTCCGAGTGTATCCTCCAGTGAGGACATCTCCTCTTTCTTAGGAACTTAAGATGTCTTTCCTTTTAAGCCGTTTTCGATAATAAGGCGTTATTAGCAATGCAGCAAATTTATTAGGGTGGGCTTTCAGCCTCCCCTTGTATTTATCTGTAGCCGACAGGATTTCTTCCTTCCAATTCGAGTCTTTGTGTGTTACAAATCAACGCCACACTCAAACTCAAAAAACAAATTTAGATATAATTATTTTCCTGAGAGAATATCGAATTCACAAACAGCAGCTACAGTCTAAATACTATGCAAATCACTATTTTCATTTATCTTGTCAAGTACTAATTTAATTATTACAACGCATCGTATGCACATTGTAAACAATATTTTCCAATGTATGTACGAGATGACACTTGAAATACCTGCTATTGATGTATTAATGCTACATGTTTCCAAAATAAATAGAGTGTTATCTCTATATTTTAAAACGATTTTTTTTATGTAGAAATGCATAGAGAAATATATGTATGTATACATATTTGCAGCCAGAAGTTAAGTTGAGAAGAGAAAAAGTCACCGGCATAATAAAAGGTGGTTTGCGTATTAATGATTTCAGGACATACATCTTTTCCATACATATAAATAAAATACCTATTACTTCAATAAAATACAATACTGTATTAAATATGTATATGTATTTCCTAAGTTCGACACACTTATTGTTATAATAGAGTTTCATTCTTACTTTTTGCCTATGTAAGTGATAGGGCAGGTACACTTATATCCATCAGCAGTGTCAGTACACTTTCCCAGACCGCAAAGACCTGGCTTACATGACTCTCCGAGACGATCGCAGTTCAATCCTGCGTATCCCTTGGGACAAATACACATATAGCCCCGCTCGTTACGCGCCTCCTGTTGATCAGAAGAAATGTAATTAAAATAATTTATGCAAAAACATGTTAAATTCCAGAATAATAATATATTTGAGTCGTGCCGATAGGGCACAGGTGTGTTGCTGCTGTGTGTCCCATTTTTATTACATTACCTGGCACATGCCATCATTCTGACAAAGGTTTGGTGTACAAGAGTCACAGTCGTGTACGTTGTACTTCTCAATGCTTTCAGACATTATTTTCTTTTCTTCTTTACCTAAAATCAGCATACTGACGCAGCCGACGAATCTGTTCGATAATAAATATATCATGATTAACTTATGCCTTTGTAACATTGGTGACATTGTCAGTTTAATTAACTTAAATAATAAATATTTAAATTAAAAAGTTAATAAATCTCTAAGAATTGTTCCAAATAGAATAATTTTATAATTCCTTCATCAGATAATACCTAATTTATATAAGTATTGATGCAAAAATCAATAAAAGACATAATAATAATATTACAACTGTGAAACATGTTAATTACATAAATCTTACCCTGAGGCGAAGTCGAATTCTGGAGGTCGCTGTGTCGGTGCTCCGCCGACGTAAAGATTAGAACCTAGTTCTAATACAGCGAATGCATTAGACGACTCTGCTACAAATGGACCAGTGTTGTCCACGTCCATTGTTACTGTTGAATAATACTTTTTATAAGTTTTTCGATCTCATAAAATGTAAGACAAAATTTTATGTTTTTATCATTAATCATCAATAATAACAATATATTTTATTGAAAATCCAAAGATCACAAAACAGATTTACACACACACACAGACATATATATATATATATGTATATATATATAGTGGCAGTATAACTTAAACTTAAAAATAATGTATGTCTCCTTACTCTTGGAGCCGCTTCTACTCAATCGTATTGTATGCCAAGCGTTTAGTTGTAAGGGACGATCTCCCGTTACAATCAACGGTGGAGATGTGTCAAACTTGAGGGTGAATTCTGGCACACCATCTATCAGTTGAAGGATGAGATAGTCTCCAGTTCCATCGTCATTTTGACTGCTGTATAGGATAATTCCGTTGGAATCTGCAAATATAAAAATGTTAGTAATCGTTCCTCTCATGGAGAGAGTCTAGTGTCCAGTCATTCCGTTCTCGACGTTCCGCTCAAATTTATAACAGAAAATTTTATAAGCGAGGATTTATACCATACTGCCGGTCACGATTCGTTCTCGATCCAGTCTCATATTTTGTATGAAAAATATTCTTATATGCGTAATTGGATTGGATAGGAGAGTTTGACCGGACTTGATTGTATCTCTTTTAAGAATTTTTTTAACACACTGAGATCGGGCCAAGAACAAACTGTGACTGGTGCTGTGGTGTGAATTCTCCTTAATGACGGCACACAACGTCACAGTTTGTCTCACTAGATCGAAGAAACGATAACATTTTAATATTAATATAATCATATCCTATGTGGGGATCCCATTTACAACCATCGCCTATTATATCGCCTAGTTATATGATGTCCCAGGCATCTCGATGGTCTGTCTTTTATTGAACATCGTTTACACAAAATAGCAGTACGGCGCCAGTACCTGCGGGTTTGAAAGAGATTTCAATGTCAAAACGTGTGTATGCGTCCTTTAATTTTGGCAATGTCAGCCATCCGTCGCCATTGAACATCGGCACTACTCCTGACACCCTTAAAGTAGCACGAGCCTCTACTCTTGCCTGGTCGTTGGAGACATAGCATATGTAGGTTCCCGCCTCCGCTTCAGACACGTTCTCCAAGTGTAGATCGCGCTGTACAATATAATACTATGTCAAAATATATATAATAACGATACAAAATGTTTTTTTTTCGGCTCTACGCTGTATCCTGCATGTAGAAGGGTAGGCAGAGCAAATGTAGTGATAAGACCGCTCCCCACTTTCCACCGAATTCTGGAGACATTGCGTAGCGGAACTTAACGCCGGCGCTCAGCACCAAAGCGAAAAAATGAAAATATTAAATATTTTATTTCCTTTGTTGTGTTTGGATCGAGTCCACAATCTCTCGCTTACAGTCACACACCATAGTCGTAACGCTATTTTAAATTGAGGCCCGGAGATAATTAAATTTATATTAAAGTATTATATCTCTTGAATATGTAGTCCGATAATAAATATTGGTACAACTAAAAAAAAAAACAAAATATTACTTTTAAATTTGGAATCTATCATTTTTATATGATTGTTCATTGAGTTTTCTTTTTATAACGCCAATATATTGTACGAAAAAATATCATATCAGTCAGAGTCAGGTGATAAAAAATGTAAAGAAAAAGTATATGAGTCAAATACAATTTTTAAAATCCTCCATACGCTTGGTATTAGTCATATATTCGCGTACCGGGCTAATAAATGTTACAACGAAACTTCCTCTGTTAGTGAGAGAAAAATATGATCGTCCACGTAGTGCTCATACGAAGCAAAGCAGCCAATTAGAGACACTTACTCTTACTTACTTACTCTTGACTTTTTTCGTTACTTCTTTATACTATGTACTTCAGTAGTGTTAATACAGGAAGTATCAGTGATTTATATTATTTCACTTAGCGGCTAATAATATAGTGTATATATATATAACATAATGTTGCATAGAGATAATTATGTTCGTATATCATTCACAATCACTGACCTCATTCTGCCTGAAACCAGGTATAACTTGTGCATTTTCACGTCTCCACTCAACTGTTGCTTCATTGCCCAAATTATGTATACAAGGAAGGTCTACTGTATCTCCTAGTCTAGCAGTGAATGTTGTATTTGTATCACTCTTTGGATACGATGGCTCATTTGATCCTAAATGACAAATAAAATATCTAAGTTTTATAGTTTACATATTATATATATCAATAAAATAAAATTAAAATTAAATAGCACTTCCTATGCTTAAAAATTTAAGAAAAAAAATATTTAGTTTGCTTCTATTATTCTAATTTCTGTTCTATTAATATATAAAAAAAGCTAGCTGTAATACCGGGTATGACTTCGAGGTCGAAATCGTCATAAGTGCTGCGTCCAAATCCATCATAACCTGTGCACCTGTAAACACCGGCGTCAGAAGATTGTACTTCCGTTATTTGCAATAGTGCACCGTCGCCATAGATCTGTTCAAAATTTTATTATACATTTTAATTTAATTGAAAAATATAGCCATACTTTTTAAATGTCAGTCTTTATATTAAATTCAGTTAGTTATAATTATTAAAGTTCTTAAAAACAAATTTATAAAAACACTTACCCTATTTGCTACATATTGATTCGTTCCATATCGCTCCCAAGAAACCCTGATATCTTTGGACATAGCTCTACATAAGATCTCCACTTTCTCTCCAACTCTATAGGTTCTGCGAGGTTGATCAATCGACACCAAGGCTAAAGATTCGCGGGCACCTAAAATCGTTGATAATATAAGAACTCATTCACATATACATTTTTTTAAAAACCTCAAGACACTAAAAGGTAAACAAATCAATTTATCGCCAATTGCAAATGCATCTAAACGTATACACTTACTACTGATGATATTATAATAGAACATTTATTCACATGCAAAGCTAAAGTTGTTACTGGAATGTAGGTAGTTAATAACATTTAAGGATTCACATTTGTTACGTCATTAAGGATAAATGCTATATTTTAATCTAAGAACATATTAACTACCAAGAGCCTCACAAACATATATATTAAATGTAAATATAAATTTTGAGAAACATAAAGCTGAATTACATATTATAAATACTATTATTATACGTTGCTAGAAACATTAAAAATATACAAAATCCTATTATATATTTAAATGTATAAATTATATTACCTATTTAAACTGATAACATTCTCTTATATCTCAATAATGTATAAAAAGAAATAACACAGATCACCAATTAGCAAAAAAAATAATAATGAAATTTAAAGCGTTGTTTGATTTTATATTTTGTATGCAATTCAATATTATATAGAGAAATCTTCCACCTACACTTCCTTGCTATATACATACATGACCATGGGTAGGAGTTCCTATGGTGAAGCTATATAAAATAAGGATACTCAAAATCTCTTATCATATACAAAAATATATAAATGAATTGATCAACATGGCAACCCTTTCGACAACACAAAGACGTCACACAATCCCGTAACCCCGTGCTTTATTACCGGGTATGATTTTATTTTCGTCTGACTGCATGACACAATCGATTTCGTCGCTTTCGTCGGCACAGTCACCTATGCCATCGCATAAGTATTGCTTATGTATACAGTCATTGCCGTCGTGACAGGTAAATTCGGAATCCAAGCATTTTATACCTTATGTAAAATTAAAAAAAAACAGTTGTAAGAATATGTTGAGCTTCTAAATTACAAATACCATACATAAATATCATTAACGTGTAAAAAAAAGCTTAAAGTATCCACAGTCACCACACCCTCTAAGCATGCGTACGAGGAAGAAGAAGAAATCGATTAACGACGTTATTTATCATCGTGAACTCTAATAAAAATTTTAAGTTAAAGAAAAAAAGATATTTTGAGATGTACTAATGTCGCTTCCCCAAAGCTCAACAAGAAAAGCAAATTTAATCTAAAAACATAAACAGTTTTAAACGTAAGATATATTAAGTTATTGTAATTGTAATGTTAAACATAAATAAATATTTTAACTTTATATTAAGAAGATAATTTATGTATCAAAAGCAGTTTTAAGTATAAGTTGCTATAAATTATTTATGCTACCAGGGCTATCCAAGGACAAATTACATTTTACATCACATAGACCCTACACCGAATGTACCAAATTACCAGATGAAATTTTATTTTCATCAGATTGTGTGATACAATTGATTTCGTCGCTTCCGTCGAAGCAATCATAGGCGCCGTCACATACTAAGTCCTCATCAATACAACTTTCGCCATCATGGCAGCTGAAGTCGGTATCGAAGCATTTAAAACCTTCATTAAAAAAATAAGTATCACTTTTCAATAAATACTAATATAATATAAAAAAAAATGATTAATTAATTAATCTAGGAACTAAGAAAAAATATAGAAGAGATCAAGAACACCAACACCTGCTAGCATGCTTAGATTAAGAACTATTATTAGCTTCGAAGCAAAGGGGGATATGTATAATCCGACCCACTGACCCTCTATGTGGAGATCGATGTAATTGCTTATCTCCTGTCCGTAAGGATCGGTAATGATGCAGACGTAGCGGCCGGTGTCTGTATTCTGCGCAATGCGAATGAACAGAGAGCCATCTTGCTTCCGGTTCACGTATCTCGGAAGTGGCCTTCCATTCTTGGTCCAGGTAATTCTTTGTCTCGGCAGGGAAGCGTTACAGCTGAGATGGACCTCGGAACCAGCGTGGGCCCACTGCTGGTTATCGTTAGACTCCGAGACTCGATCCGAATCTTCTATGAATCACATGCAATATTTACCTTTCAGATTGTTAAACATTCCAGTCTGTTAGCGACATGCAACCGTACCTCGCAAGAAAGTAAATTTCCATGTCGCGCTTACTGCACCACCCACCCAGCTGGGCAAAATATTGTGCTCAAAACAGTGACAGTGTTATATATAATACAATGAGACGAAGCTTTCATTGAATTTATGTGCTGTAATATCTTATAATCTAAGTGCTTATTTTTGTGATTCAAACATCTTACACAATCAAGCATCTTGTATAATATCTCAATGACAAGTCTTACCATTTACTATAACTTCGGCTGCAGCAGTTGCATTTGCCACTCTATTCATTGCAAAACACTCGTATTTTCCTGCGTCCTCGACTTCTATTTGACGGAACACTAGGATCGGCCCTCGACTTTCGACACGACTAAAATAATATATATATTTAATTATTGTTTTCGATCATGTTACCAATTAACTAACACAAGCTATGAAATACTCAGGGGCGTATCTAGGATACATTCACTGGTTGGGGCGGGCCTTGCCCCCAGTTTGCCCCAAGTTTAGCATGGTTTAATAGCAATAGCACGGATATTTAAAATTTTATGTACGCTTTTGTGTATTTTTTTCAAATTAAATCATTTCTCAAACTGATATTTTTTACTTTTTTTAACCATAATAAAAATTTTTGGATAGAGATTAGACTATTCCTAGATAGACACAGTCCACCCAGCTCCTACTTTTATAAGTCTTTGATTATAGTTTTTGAGATAATTGCTACAAACTTTACAACCATTATTCGACCAAATACTTGGCCTAATATTTAATAATAATATTTTGTAATTGTCTATAATAATTTAAATATGATTTTAGTAGATAAAGGAATATACCTGGAAAACGTATTGATTGGTCTCCATGAAACACTTGTAATATCATCGCCTTCGACAAGACATTCAACCGTCGGTGACTGTCCCGGTCGCACTGTTTGCGTTTGCGGACGTAGAGTGATACGCGGTGGTGACAATACTTCCAATATAGTCTGAGCCGATTGTTGCACCTCTCCGGTTTGTAGGTTCAGTAAAGTGCACTCATAGATGCCGGAATCCCTCTTTGAAGTCTGTCAACCAAATATATGAAGAACATAATAATATTATAATTTTACATGTCAAATAAAACAAGCGTGTGTATAAAACTCATACATTGTAGATAATAAGCTCGTTGCCGATTTGTACAGCGTTTCTTTGTAATGCCTCTTCACGGCCTCGTGTCCATCTAACTTCAAACTCCTCGGAAGTGTTGCAACTATAACATTTTTTTAAATTATGTAAGTTTTAAAATTAAATTATTTTATTTCTTATCTGTTTAATGTTAAAGAAGTGAGTTGATTTAAAATTTATGTATTTTACTTAAAGATTTAATAATTGTGATCTTTGTTATTTTTTCTTATGAATAAAACTAATGTTTGAAAAATATTACAAACATACGTTATTCTACTTTCTTGTCCTTCGATAGCTGGCATGCTTCTTGGTTGTTCAGGTTGGTTGGGACCTTCACCGCCATAGTCTATTTGACAATTACGATATTAACCATATAGCAACAATATTAATAAAATTTATAAAAATAATACTAAGTGTATTATAATATTTAAATAACAAGTTTCGAACCAATGATATATAAAGCAACAAAAATAAAAGTTTAATTAAATAGTGTATAATAAGAAAGTCTCATCTTATTGCGATGAAGATTATATTAAATTTATTTAGAAACGCTATTAATCCCTGCCACTCAAAATATAATATTATACAGGATAACGCTATATAATAGGAAAATAAATAAAAAAAGAAAACAAAAGAAAAACTAAATACCCGGGGAAACACCATCACCTCGTTCCACTCGAATAACAAACTGTTCTTCACTGATGCCAGCAGAGGAAGTGGCAGTGCAAGTATAGTCTTCGTCCTCGGTCGCGCTCGGTATTGTTAACGTCGCCGATCGAGGGGAGGGTGGGACGCGCAAGTGATGGTCCCTGCTCGCTAAAATTAATAATTTACAATACTTAATAATGTTGAAAGAGGTATGTAGAGACCGTAGCGCTTGGCGCTCCGTTCTCTCTAACTACCCCGCTAGGGATAAAGCGCGGAGCTAAGTTCAGTTGATAATGTTATAAATGTGAAAATTTGTAAACATGGATGTTTGTTCCACTACAACTTAAAAACGGAACGGAACGGATTTAGATGAAACTTTGAATTACTTTCTTACATCGTAATAACACATAGAGTACAATTTGAGTTAAAATTTTTTAAGTTATTTTAGCTAAAATATAATAATAAAGTTTAAGCAGGCGAAGCCGCGGTCGAATATGCATTATGCTTACATTTAATAGAAACTTCTGGTTCAGGATAGCCCTCCGCGCGACATATTACTTGGACGGGATCTCCGCGTACCACTGGCAAGTACTGGTTGGGTGATATCGTGATGACGGGTGGGGACATAACTTTGATAGTTGCACTGGCACTCACTGAGCCCGCTTCGTTGGTCGCCGTACATGTATATTCACCCTCGTCATTCACCTCCACGTTTTGGAAACTGTAAATTTATAAGTGATAATTATTTTACGATAACTCGATAAAGACGAGTAGTGTAGTTAGTATAAATACTACATAATTTTGCATTATTTTATTTTTATCCATTTACACTATTAACTTCAAATTTTAAATAAACATGATAAGATATAGTGATATAAATAAAAATGTTATTTACATTTAGAATAAAAATAGGCATGAGATTTTTTTATAAGCACTTTTAATTAAATATCTCCCGCAACTTGATACTTCTCATATATTCCACTCCCTTGTTTTGAGACATTGGACAGTAATCACTGTCCACCAAACAAATATTAAGTTTTACATATTATGTATTATATAAACGTCACTTATTACCGATTCTAATATTTTACAATGAATTACCTCAATTTATTATTTTGTAGCATTTGAACATGTGAAGAGAGCGATCTGCCTCCGTTCCTGTTCCATGTAATGACCGGCAGCGGGAAACCACCCTCAACGTAACAGTGAAGCTCATATTGAGTACCAAGTGTTACCCAATTCTCGCCTTTAGGGTAAATTTGGACGCGGGCTACTTCGCGACCTATAAAAATATTATTTATATTTTATATAACATTATTATTGACATGGTTTCATTGCTTTTCTACTTAAACTTATTTAGCTACTCATATAAATATGTACCTCTTTCAAGTCCTCCGCTTAGCAATCGTCACAGTTATTGAGCAATAAAAATTCAAATATACAAAGAAATAAATGATTTTTTAAAAAAATCACTGTAATAGATACAGTCTATCTAGTTCATATCATGCCTAAATTCTTTCATTATATTTAAATTATCTTAATATGCTCAGTCCCAGTTGTGATGCAGGGGCGCACGCTTGCAACTATAAATGCGACAGGTTGTGGATTCGATTTTCACTTGATCAAATAAAATATGTAATATTTTCAATTCCTCGCTCCGGAAACGAGGCAAAGCGTAGCGTTGAGTTCTGCCACTCAACACGCAATGCCTAAAGAATTCGTTGGTAAGTAGGGAACGAAAGTATCTTAATGGGAATCGTTCCCGTGATCCCTCCGCCTACCCTGTCATTTGCGGGATACGTCGTGAAGCTAAAAAAATAAAAAAATATATACTCTCATCGCTACGTATTTTAAAAAGTTAAAAGTTTTTAAACAATAGAAATAAATGTCGTAAACTTACGCTCAATTTCAACGTAAACGTATCTATTGACGACCGGTCTGTTGTCTACGATCCCTTCGCACATGTAGTAGCCAGCGTCGCTCTCTTGAGCAATACCGATCACTAATGTGTTCTCTCGTTGACTGGTGCCCGGTCCGAATGATGATCGAGGCTATATTTCAATTATATTATTATGTTTAAATAAAAATAAATGTAGAAAGTCCATTAAAAAGTAAACAACACTAAAAATATTATGTTACATGTAATAGTTAAGTAAATTATTCTACTTATATATAATTTGTAAAATTTCACTATTTCAGAAACATTTATCATTTATCATATTTTGTTCACCTAGTATTGTTATTAAGTAATAATGGAATATGTATATAAATAATATATATAAATACAAACCTTTGTCCATCTGATGTACGGTGATGGATAGCCCTGTGGGTTACAGTCGACAGTGCCACTTCCTCCAGTTGAGATTTTCAAATATTCAGTGGAAAGAGTTATGTTGGGCATTTCACCTGGTGATGGAGTATTAGTGGCGATAACAGTCAACACAATCCTCTCCGGCCTCACATCGTAAATGGATGGTGCCTGGCACATGTATACACCTTGATTTTCTGGTATTGCATATTCAATGTAAAGCACTCCGTTTTCGGAACGCACATTTGATAAAAACTCTGTACCGTCTTCCCTGAAACATAAATAACATTTGAATGTTGTAATACAATATAATATATATGAATAATAATAATATTTCAAATATTTAATTCAATATACATTTTTTTATATAATTTCTAGGAATTTTCTTCTAATTTTAAGATATTTTAATAACGATAACTTTTCTCTCTATACCTGATCCAATCGATAGATCCAGCGGGAACGTTAGCTGTTCCAGTACAGACAACTCGTTGGCTTTGTCCCTCGTTGATAGTTGGTGATGAAGAAGATACCGTCAGTCTCTGCCTCACAGATGGCCTGGACGGCTTCTGACGAACGTTCACAATTGCTGTACGATCTGTCGAACCTGCTACGTTTGAAGCGATACATCTGAAAGTAATGATTTCGATAAATGTATTAAATTATTTATTTACTTCTAATAAAGTAAATGGTGTCTATCCGTTTTTACAGTATTATATAAAGAAACAAAAGTTTTTTATAAATCTAAATACCTGTATTCACCAGAGTCGTCAACGTTTGCATTTTCAATAATAAGTAGGGCATCATAGGTAACTGTAGACAGTGGTAAGGGTCTATTCGAAGCTCTCTGCCAAGATATCCTTGGAGCAGGGTTTCCTGTTGTTGTGCACATCAATTCAATCCTGTCTCCTTCGTAGTATTCCTTCACAGACGGGCTTATCGACACGGTGGGTATTGTCATTTCGTTCACTAAAAAACATATATATTTTTTTAAGTTACTTTATACCAGTATAGTTAACAAGTCATCGAAGTTAGATTTTCTGAACTTAAGCGCATTATTTACTCAGGAAAAAAATATTCAAAACTAATAAAGAAAATACTTAAAACAAATCTGTGCAGCCGTCTACAACCCGCCCTAACGTCACGATTTGTTGATCGTACTGTATGTTCTTTTGACTTTTTTCTTTCATTACTTTGTTAATTAGTTTAATTGTTGTTCATTTAGTCAAATTACTTTCTTTGTAGGGGCTACGATCTTTTTCTGTTGTTGGACAGCTCTTTATATAAACATTTTAAGTAAGCCTTCATAAAAGCCTTAATATATACTCACCTTTTGCATATAAAACCCAATCCGGTACGACTATTCCAATGTAAGCAAAACATTAATGTTACGATCGTTAATAGAACATTTAATATTCATCTAAACTATATTATCAAATATAGATCTTTTACACTATAGATCAAATAATTATATAATTTCATGGGACCATCTCTATTATTTATAGAAGAAGAAGAGAAAAGAGAATTGAAAGAAAGGAAATTGTGTTTTTTGGTTTTGACTCTAGCACAGTCAAGAATATATAATAGTTATAAAGTGTATATCTGTAGTTATACTTACGTCCAAAAATTATATGCATTATTTTGTCTCTGACAAATAGAAGAAAAAGACTACAGACACATTATTTCTATAATTTTTTACTTTAATTAAGGTGCACTACATTTACTATTGCAATATATACGTAATTATGTAATTATTTTAGGTACACATTTGAATAGCTTGCAGTTTTTAAATTTAGCGTTATTATTAATAAATGATCGTGTATTAATTTCATCGATAGAACAAATAGAACTTAGGTTTGGGTGTGATGGATTTTATAATAGGTTAAAGGCATGACCGATTTGGTGGAAGAAGTGCGGTTACTTCATCCACCAACAATGACACGAACGGTTTCGTTTCTGTAAAGCCATCTTTAAAGTTTATTACACAATACGTTTGCCCTTTGTCTGCAGCTTTCGACTGACAATAACAACTGACAGTAACAACAGTTCGAGTAAAAGCTTTCGATTTTTATTTTAAAAAATAATAATTACCTGGAACTTTTAGAGTCGCGATAGCTTGTTCCGTAGACATTCCATCTGTAGTTTCACAAATATACTTTCCGCTATCTGACACTTGAAGGTTTGTAATGAGAAGCAAACCTCTTCTTTCATCTACTGTGCTTCTACCTTGCGGTAGGTAACCGTCACTCTTGTACCAGTTTACAGGTAATCGTCTTGGGGTCATTCTGCTCTGAGCTTCACAGGTGAAGTTTACAGTACTACCAACTTTTTGGATTTTGATGGTTGGACTCACGATCTTGACTCTGACTGTGCTTCTCGGAGATGGGTCTGGACGCATCGACGTGGTTTCTATTGAGTCACCACCTAATAAGAATAATAATTACGCATGATAAATATCATATATAAAACTACGTATAGTATGTATATGTACGCACATAGCTATGACAACACACAGTTTTTTTGGTCTCAAGATTGACAAACAGTGGGCTTATGAGGGTGAAACATTGGGTAAGGTAACATTTATTCTAAACAACACAAGAAACAAACGAAGCTGTCCCTAAAACATGTCTTCTTAATCTTCCAGTATCGGCACATAATCACAGAAGGATGATATTGGTAAAGCATGATATTTAGCCGAAACACGGAAGTGGACACAATGATGCTAATTTCTTTTGTGAAAACTACCTTTTTCTGGTAATGTAGTAGATAAGACCCCTAAAGTAAATCCTCGCGCTGTAATCGTGCGACATTCATAAATTTTGTCTTGATATGTCTTATTCCATAGAGTATGCCATTGATTTTCTGCACGCCATCCGTCCGAATGATGTACTGATTCATTATAAGGTTTTGAGGGCAATACTTCGTTTCCATCCACGAAAAATTTTATACTCAATGGCTCTGGAGCTCGATATTTGCACGTAAATGTAACTCTGACAAGATTCAAGGTTGGACGGTTGTTGTGTATTGTGGGATGCAGTTCCATTATTAAGCCTAATGGTATTTTTTATATAAAATTAATCTCTATTCTTTTAGGTTAGATATAATTCTATTTATATTTTAGTTTTATTTTATAGATAGTTTTCATTATTTTATTTTATTATCATAAACTTACCAACAGTGGCGCAGTCAGGTCCAGTATACGGTGGACGGCAGTTACAAACGACATTGCCGAAGCTTCCAAGCTGACAGTCGTGTCCATTGCAATTGCACTGTCTGCAAAAGCCTGACTGGTCTTTATAGAAACCGGTCACACAGTTCTCGCAACTCGTACCAGAGTAACCCTCAGGGCACATACAAACCTAAACCGTGGAAAATTTTAATATTAAAAAAATACAATTAGATTTTGTAATAAATAAAATAACAAAATTTTAAGCTGAAATAAAAAGAATACAACATAAAATTTTGTACACACACTATTTATAGAGTATGCAAGACATACCTCAACGCCGGTAGCTACAGGGAAGGCAGGGTCGTAACTCTCAACGGCCGTGTCCATGGATACATCAGCAATTGCCGTAGATATTGCTTTCGTCGAGAGTGTAGCGCGAACTAACACTCGTTTCAAATTTTTCAGTACGGACATGAAATTTTCTCGGCTTGCTGCATCAGGACTGTTGAGTATGTACCAATTGGCCTCTCGCAAAGGTACTTGGTAACTCTGTTGTTAATTAATTAAATGATGTGAGAAAAATAGCATTTTAAATTGGGATAATAAAAAAAAAACTGATCAATGGTGTTCAATTTATCCTGCAGTATATAATAAAATAAATTGACTTACAAAAGCTTCGCCAGCTCTTATACGTGAAGGGTTGCTCCAATAAATAGAAATTCCATCTCCAATAAGAACGACATCTATTCCGGGGGTAGATTCATCTGGATAGCCACCAGAATCGAATTTCTGTGTTAGTGACAATGTACCTCCGTACGAGAGGACTCGATTACCTAGAAAATATATCTATCTATTTACAAGTTCGTTATTATTTCGTTATTAAATTATAGTACATAACACAAGTTAAATATATATGTACTCGTGTATATATATATATGTGGCATGGCAAACGAGCGTTCGGGTCACCTGGGAAAGCTACAGGTGCGTTGCCGGCCTTTAAGGTTGAGATGTCGCCGGGGCCCGGCATTACCTAATGCGAAACGCAGTGGCAAGAGTCACTACTTCACGCCGGTTTTAAATGCAGGGGGTGGTATTAATCTGGTCGAGTTTGCTCATGCGTGTTGCCATTACTGGCGACGTGACTCTACCACACGTACTTTAGTCGCCTCTTACGACACCGACAGTACCAGGGTGATCCTATTATAGACCGGGATCACACGGCACGAAAATAGCAAAATTGCTAAGTAATTTGTCATATTTACCTGGAAAAACTGGTAATGACCAATATAATTCTTCCAATGGTGACGAGGAGAAAATGTACATAAGCTCGCTCTGCTTAGGTGAAGGTAGGAACTGGTCGTTTATGACTTGTTCAGCGTTCAAATCCATTAGAGTGTAACCGCCGTAATCATCGCCGAATATGGGTGCTGCTAGCGGAATCCTCGAATAATGGCTAGCCTTAAAATTCAAAATATTGTCTTTAGCGGTTTTTGACCTTATCATTATTATTTATTAATCGCCTGTTTGAGCGACAAATATTTATTAAATATGTTTATGAAATTATTTTCAGCTTAGGGGGTTAATTCAAAAAAAATCATGAAGCACGTGTTCAATGAGATATTTCTATGAGTCTTAATTTCAAGTTTTATAAAAATTCATAATCATGCCGGTTCAAAGATTTTTTCCGTACAAACTTTCAACCCCTGTTTTATTCTTTTAGGGTTAAAACACATTACAAAAATAAACATTTGTCCAAATTTGACGTTTCTACGCATAGCGGTTACGACTGTGCGTACGTCTTACTTCAGTCAGTGGGAACATTTCCTTTTATATATATAATACATTTAGCGTTAAACTTAAATATTTTATTATTATATTTATGACGAATAAACTTACGTGACAATCTTTTGTAACTCCAGAACAGTAACAGGACTGGCATCCTAATGGATTGCTTTCAGATAATCCGAAAGTTCCAGGACGACATCGGTCGCAACTTTGTCCTTCTACATTCTGTTTGCAATAACACTCTCCTATCGAAGTGCATGGTAACGCCTCGCCGCGCGGGTCACAACTAAAATTAGCCGTTCATTCATTAAAATCATATAAGTATTCCGTTGCAAATTTCAATAAAAATGTACAGTACGGCATACAAAATTAAAATAAAAATATATTTAATAGTTCCCTAATAAAAGGTTTAATTTATGATAAAGCAGTGACATATGTCACTGATATATATGTCACCGCAAGATTGCAAAATTGTAAACTCTTTCCAATATGTGTTCCAAATTGCTTTTACGGTCAAATCGAATTATATGTGTTGTGACAACAGATCTAAAATATAAAAAATAAGTAGTTTTAGAACTCTCTAATTCATCGAAGATATTCGGAGTATGTAAAACGTGACGTTAATAATAAGATTCTCAAAAATTGTTGAAAAAATAAGAATGGATTCAAAGTAGGTTCTCAGAATCTTTATACATATAAAATAAATTATAAACAATACTGACTTGCAAGTTGGTCGAGGTGTGCCACCGTACACGCAGTTATTGTTCTGATCTTTTTCATAACCATCCTTACAAAATTCGCAATTTGGCCCTGCTGTGTTGTCAGCACAATCCTTAAATATATATAATAAAGAACAAGTTAAGGATTTATATAAAAATAAATAACTTTAGGAAAATATCAAAAAAAAAAA
>JBAIZZ010000370.1:190030-200538 GCA_037355905.1 Heliconius aoede | reverse complement strand
TGACGGACGAGCCGTTATAGACACGATCTGGTCATCACATTAACCGTTGCACCGTGTCTTGTAAAGAAAAAAAAAACAAAACAAAAAGGCTGACGCTGATGTTATAAAAGAAATCCACAAAAAAATAAGAAGTAAGGAGGTCTGTAATGGAAGGAGCAGACTATATGAGACCTGATGATAATCTCGAACTTACGACAATTTTGTTCATCAGAATAATCCCCATGATCACAATCATAACGACGATTACATCTCTCACATTTAGGTATTAACTTGCCATTTCTGCATTTAAAGTACCCAGGCGCTGGAAATACATGCAATATAAATACATGATAGCTATAAATGTAAGCTGCTCATGTTAGTTGAATAATTATTAAAGTTAATTTAAGTTTAAGTTAATAAAGTTAAGACTAAAATTATAAACTAAGTAATTAATCCAGCGTAAGCCTTACCAATACAATTCCTTTCGTCAGATCTGTCTGTAGGACAGTCCACACGACCGTTACAACGCTCGCTTTGTTTTATACAATTACCATGATCGCATTGCCATTGATCTGAGCTGCATGCTTAAAAATTGTTATTTGATTTATTACAAAATAGTTAAAAATACATATATATATATATATATAAATATATTTTAACTTCTTCAAGTTACTTACGACATGCAATTTCGTCATTTCCGTCGTGTGGACAATCTTTAAAACCATCACATCTTAAAAGTATAGATATGCAAGTACCATCCCCGCATCTAAACTTGCCACGATCATCGCAAACATGATCACCAGACCAATAAAGCATTCGTGATACTTATCATTCCATAGCAGCATGCAAATAAATGATGTTAATTTATTTTACATCATATGTTCTTAATATATCATTTTTAGGACGCAACTAAACCTATACTGGTAACTCACCACAATCAACTTCATCTGATCCATCTGCGCAGTTGTTAGCGCCGTCGCATTTTTTTCTACCTTCGATACAGGAGCCATCATCACTGCACCTGAACTCATCCGGCCTACACTCTGGGAACAAAATAAAATGACAATACAGTATTTTTACCGTAATTATAGGAATTTATCGATAAATAGAATGCTGCAGATGAATTATTAGGTCAAATAGTCATTAAAACTCTCATTCAAATTTACATCACTTCGTTGGAAGTTACTTTTTATTAGGCATTTGCCACTTGACAAATATATTTTTTAATTTTTATTGTTTCTTCAAGAATTTGGCAGAACAGAACAGAAACAGATTATTTTATATAGGCAAGTAACATATTAATGTTGTTTGAAACCAATAACACATTAATACAAATTATATACGTAGTGTACCTCTATAGGAACACTACGTATATAAATAGAGATATTAGATGATATCACTCGTAATCATCATCTCTATTTAAAAGGACGTATCATACGAGGGTACGCATTCATCAAAATATCCTTTATATCCACTGCTATAAGTAAGTATACTTCATAGCCATTGCTGCTGAGATGATCAAATATGGTGGGCCACACGTCATGGACTTGTTCTGTTTTTTGTGCAATTTATGCTGGAAATCTTGCTGGAAACATGATTAATGGTACTGACACTGTTATGCGGCAGCGAAACGTGGGTGTTACATGCCCCGGAGGGCAAGCATGAAGAGGTTGAACAGTAACAGTGGACTAGACGAAAGAGGAATGTAGAGACTGTAGCGTTTGGCGCTCCGTTCTTTCTGACTACCCCGCTAGGGATAAAACGTGAAGCTAAGTTAAGTTTAGTTAAGTTACAAACCACATGATCGTTCATCTTCTCCAGAAGGGCAATCGACGACTCGGTCACAACGTCGGCCAGCTTCTATGCACTTTCCATTATCACAGGTGAAGTCATCCGCTCCACAGTATTCTAATAAGCAAAGAAACGCAACAAGTTAATAAATTGGACTCGTGACATCTGTAATAACATTGGCACATTGCTACGTTAGTAAAATGCATCTGGGTTTGTTAAATTCATAACAAAGTTCGCTTTGAGATCGCTAGATGGCACTGCGGGCCCAGCCGCCTCTATTTTTGTCATTCTACTTATATTGAAATAAAAAAAAAAAACGTTTAGCGCAACGATACATGAAACGTAGACGAACAATTTTGAACCAACGTACTTTAAAGTGATATTTGTACAGCTAATTGGCAAGTATACGCTCGTTTGCTGCCATCAAAGTAGGTTTAAAGTCAAACAGATGCGAACGATTACACTGTTCGAAATTTTAAAGTTAGTAATTATAGCTAATTTGTTGATTGGTTATGCTATTATTAATTACACATTTGAAATACATCTCTCCGTGGATGCGTTCGTACAGTAATGTTGTATAAAAATCTCCATTATTATAACCTAGAGTAGAGTATAGAAGAACCTAGAGTTCCCCGACACCTTTCTTTGTATAACTTAATTATAACTTAGTTATAATATAAACTTTCACCGTAGAGTTTACAGTCACACTGTTGCGCTAAGACGACGACGACATTTACAATTACAATATAGTGACACCTGTCTAAATTACCTCCTATAAATTTTCAAAGCTTATATTTACATTGTTTAACCATCTTATTGAAATTCACTACTCGTAAATGTGAAGCTGCCAAACCGACACGATCACGTAACTATGTAACACTCATACAAACATATTTGCATAAATTGGCAATAAAATGTAAGAAAAACGTCTCGTTTCACTGAGATTTTCCTGCCATTTTTCCGCCGGTATAAACATTTCAGAAACACCTTTACATAGTTAACATTCTGAAGGCGGAGACAGGCCTACGTGTTAAACTTAGTGTTGTATTATGAATAGGGGCCAAGTACGAGGCATCTTAGAAAAGCTTACTTAAAAAATGCCTTCTTTTGGAATATATTTTTAAAAAAAACATATTTTCTATTGCAACATTGACGCTTTTTATCGAACGACGCGATGTGACGCAAAGAGGGGTTATGTTTTTTGGGGTTGTAAAGATCCGGTCAATTATTGCAATAGAATCGATACACCTACACAAAATATATTATATTTTTACAAAATACAAAAAAGAACAACTGGTCCCGACTACTCGGGACCAATTATTCAACAAATTAAGTCTCCTGAAGGGCCCTGTAAAACCTTAAATAAAAAATAAAGCCCAGTTGACCCTTCTATTTTGCAAAATAAATATAATTTGTTTATATATTAATCGATCAGAAGTCAGAACACTATTTCAATACATTGTAACAAACAAAGTCGATGGGCAGCCTAACGAAATTAACAACTCTGTTTAAGTTTAATTCAATTCTTCGATAGATTTGGAATTCTAATAAATTCTAATAAACCACCTTACATTGTTCATTGTCCTGGCCAGTATAATGTACCTATGACCTAAATTGCAATAGGTTTGCGTCACCTCAATACAATTTAAATACTAACTTGAAATTAATCAATTCAAAATTTGTTACTGCTTCGAATGTTGGTTAAGATAATAATAATTAATAATAATAATATATTTGTTGTTTAAGATAATAAAGAATAATATTTCGCATATTATTATTATATTAAAAATTATAATAATATAGCGTTTCTCATTTTGAAGAATGGAGAACGGAGTTTCTTTACAATAGATTCCCTCTGTTTACCCTACTGTGCGCGGGATACAGAGTGATGGTACCATAATATTCACTCCACTCCATTAATTTCATATATACATATGGAAATATAAAAAGATAATAGTTAAAATTGCATGGATGTTGTCGATCCCGGTCCAATCGCGTTGCTGGTAAAGAACTTACGGCATTGCCTGCTACGAGAAACCTAAATGATTCGTATAAAAAGCAAAGAGCGCCGCAGGCTCCTAATAGAGAATGTTACGTTCGTCAAATATAAACAGTGTAATAAGATACAATCGCTGACAAGAACTTTGTTTTAATAAAAAAAAATAAAGTAAATCGTGGCGCAGGGGTACGAGCGCGTGAATGTAAACGTGACAAGTTGTGTGTTCGATTTCCTTTCGAGGAAATGGATTATTTAAGATTTTTTCTTTGCTCTGGTGTCAACGTGTGATGCATCCAGCCTCCAGAATTCGCCAGAATGTGAGGAGTGGAGTATCTTAAACATGTTTATAAAATCTT
Source organism: Heliconius aoede (assembly GCA_037355905.1). NCBI lineage: Eukaryota > Metazoa > Arthropoda > Insecta > Lepidoptera > Nymphalidae > Heliconius > Heliconius aoede. The sequence continues at coordinate 196,413 of JBAIZZ010000370.1, read as the reverse complement.
AATCTTAATAATTATTTATTTTAATTTAGAATAGTGACTTGAACGTATAAAAGAAATATAGAAGTATATGTACCAAGGTTACGACGTTAGCTAGCAGGCTTTTGAAAGAGCATCATGGAAGACATAAGTAAATAAACACATCGGAGGCGCTAAATGTAAAATATCTCATAACGTGTTACTATCTCATACTTATTAAAAGATAATCGTAAGTACTTCTATGTGCACATATTACACATTACTAAAAATTACTTGAATACAAAAATCAACCTGATAATAGATAATTTCAATAAATAATCATTATAATACTTACAATGTTGTTCAACCAAAAAAAAGGAAAAAAAAATAATAACCTAGACCCCACCATTAATGTGTCTACTAATAAAATTAAATGCCGCATCCAAAAAAGTAGTAAATGATTATAAATCTGAAACACTAACGTAATGGGTCCCAAACAAGGTAGAATCGACAAATAAATTAAACTGTGTTATAAGTAGTCAACCTGCACCAGGCACAGCCTTCCCCTTATTACCAAATTGTCCCCGAGGTTTTACGTCAGGCCACTTTTTTAGTCGATTTTACCGTATTAGTTCGGTGCTTTCTTTGAAATACGACAAACCGATGGTAGCAGTTGTCTAATTTAAAACTAAAATTGCGACACTTATTGTATCGTTAAACAATATTTTACTTTATACATAACCTTGAAAATAAGTAGAATTAAGGTTTTCTTAATTACATAATATCATCAAATTAGTCCAACCATTTTCTATTATATATTTTACATTTCTTTTATCGTCACGTTGTATCCCTCACACAGCAGGGTAGATAGGTTAAGAAAATCCGTCCGTAACGTTTACCGCCGAATTACTAGGTAGGAAGTACTGCGTTTTGAGTGGCGGAGCTCAACGTCGCGCTTATTAGATACCAGAAGGTAGAAATGAAAATGTAAAATATTTCATTTCCTCGAGTGGAAATCGAACCCACAACCTGCCTCGTTAACACACACTATGTGCCTGACAATTATTGGCCTACGACTGGCCTCACAATTATTTTCTTTACGCGATTTTTAAAAATCCTGACCATCATTGAAGTAGTGATTAGTCTAGAAGCTAAAACACGCTTAACTCAGTTCACAAACAACAACAACAATGGTCGATTTAAAAGTACAAAGAACCTCTATACTGTCAAAGTGAGACGGGTCTTAATATAACAGTTGGGTACACATATTTGTATATCATTAGGAAAGGACACGACACAATGGTAATATATAAAATATGCAAGGGGGCACATCGGGTTGTGTCGATTTTAAAAATGTGGAACTATAGAAATTATACACTAGACAAGCCGACGTGGGCGGCTTCGCCCGTTTGAACTATACCAATATTTATTAAATATGCTTATGAAATTATTGTCAGTCAGTGTGTCATGGCTTTTTAGAATTCACCCCTTGAATTCTAAAAAGCCATGACACACGTGTTCAATGAAATATTTCTAAGAAATTCTATTTATTTCTTAATTTAAACTTGTACGACTTAAAGCTTTTTCCAAACAAACTTTCAATCACTATTTCATCCCTTAAGGGTTAAAATTTCTCAAAATCCCTTCGTAATGGATGTCCACATTATGATAATAAACATCTGTCCAAATTTGGATATCACACACATGTGGGAACATGCCCTTTTATATCAGCTTCACAGTGTATCCCGCACACAGCAGGGAAGACAGGTATTTTTTTTAATTATGTTATTTTATACGTTATTACGTATATAGAAACATATTAGTTTTTATGATTTATTTTTATTATTGAATCCAGTTAGTGTGTGACTGTAACCACAGCATGTTGCAGCAGAATTCGGCAGAAAATAGCGAACGGAGTGTCTTAACACTAGAACCTATTTGCCTATCCTGATGTGTGCGGGATACAGCGTAAAACTGAAAAAAATATATAATTTGAATATTTTGGTTGATCATTTGACTTGTTGGCCTTGACAAAGCTTCAAGAGTGACAGTTATTACAGTTTCAATATTTACATAGTGGATATATTGACAATGACGTCGTGTTATACAGTAGTCTAAATGCGTACACTTTCCACCGAACATGCTTTGACGGTTTACTATTAAAGCCAAAGTACCAACGCCCTACGTACGAGCCCCCTTGTACTTGCGTCCTTCTGTCATGCTAATATCATGTTCCCCCTCGGAGTTAATCTTTCGTAAATCCTAGTGGGTCGTTTGACAAAAATTAGAATACATCAAAATGCAGCCATTATCGTTATAATATCAACATTAGCTATTGATGTATAAAGTAAATAAATGTATTGGTGTAAAATCTTATATAATATAATTAATATATCTTTTTATAATTAAAATATTCAACAAGACAAAAAACTAATAATATTATGTCGTCATATATAGTCTATGTAATGTCAGCTGTCATATATAGTCTACAATGGGTCAACAGTCTAAGTATCAACCCGCCCGTTCTTTTCGTTGGAGATAAAAAAAAGAATTTTTTGTAATATAATTTATAATAGTGATTGGAGAACTGTTTTAGACGCCCCTCACCTTTCTCGAGTAGAAATCGAACCCAAAACCTGTCGCGTTCAAGTCACACGCCTGTGCCCCTCCGCCACGACTGGCCGCATTTATACCGCTATAGCTTTACAAATTTGTCCTTTTGTACACCTGATAAAATGTCCGTGTGGTGTTTCATATCTATGTACATGTCAAAATGTCTTTGAAAATTGTTGGGAAAAACAAACACTGAAAAAATCTTTTATATAAGCTTGTAGTTCGGTCGACCAACTGCAATAAGTTTCTCTCATAGTCAACGCAGTCAACTACTTGATTATGGTGGGATACAGCGTGAAACTCATTTAATTTAATTTAATTTTTAATTTATCAAACGTATGACACTATCATACGCTTCATCATCACGTAATATATGTAATAGAAAGCACGGCGTTGAGTTCCGTCACTCAACACGTAATGTATCTAGGATTAAGCGGAAAAGGACTAAAGGAATGTCTTGAAGGTTCTAGATTCCCTCTGCCTTCCCTGCTATATGTATATAAAAAAGTTATTTAGTAAGAACAAATTATTTACTATAAAAAATAATTTCACTAAACCCGATATTACATTTTTGGCGTATGAAATGACCTATGTATTTTATATACCGCGGGTTTCTATTGAAGTTGGCATTTCTTGCTTAATTTGAGAGACACAAGGACACTCTACATCTCAACGACATTGAAAACTCCACTTTGTACGTAACGTAGAGATGCCATAAAGAGTCATGAATATTAAAAAAAATTATCTCCTGCGATCAATTACCTCATGTCCATAGCTTGTGAGAGGAGCTTTCAAGACGTCATTTTCTACAACGATGCCACATAGTAGCAACGACATAGTGCATATGTTTAATTCACCCTTAGTTTTAAGTTCCGGATTTTAAGTCACACATTCGAAATCTTTCCAATTGTAGAGTTTATAATTTTCTTTTTTGTTACCACTTTATTATCATATTAATAGGGAAATATACATCTATCGTATTAAATCTTTATATAGCAACATGTAATATTGATTGATTATTTATTATATACAAAAGATTTACAATAAAATATAATGTTTTCATGAATATCGATAAGATCGACAAGTCTCAATAAATCACACCCTAATTAAAGTAGTCAAGTGTGAAAAATTTCATTCATATATAATCAACTCGGCTATATATTTCTATTTTAATAATATTATTTTAATTATACGAGTACATTCTAATTATATGATTTATATTATATCATAACTAGTACATTCTCTCCAGTATAGGCTAATTTATACTTTTCTTTTAAGCTTATCTTAATAGTCTCCGAGCAGGTATGATGAGGTCTAAGCTCTTTATTTGAATCATTGTATTTTATTAAAATGTGTTCAATATAATTCTTATGAACTTGTACCAAATAATACATGTAAATAACACACACACTGATACCAGTGGCACATTAATTATTGTTTTTGTGGGTAGCTCTGAACAAACTTGATTATCAGCCATCCTAGAATACACTACAGATAAGAAAATTTGGACAGAAATGAACGCTGATATATTGTGAGAAAATATTTTTTCATATACTAAATAAAAGTATAATAAATAAAAATATATTTTTAATAGTAAATTAAATTTACATTTTACATGTCGAATAAACTTAGAAAAATCCCAATATCTCTCCCTGAGCTGAATACACGATATAATGTAATGAATATTTTTTTAATACTAGGGACAGTTTTTAGTCTACTGTGCAAAAAGATTATACTTTATTTAATAACTTTTTTGTTAAAGCCGCCCATTTGACATTCCCAATAACAATTTTATGTGTTAGTAGTTAGTCGTGGCGCACAGGCACAAAGTGTGACTTTAAACACGACAGGTTGTAGGTTAGATTCCCACTCGAGGAAAGGAAAAATTTAATATTTTCATTTTTTCACTCTGGTGTCAAAACAAAATGCGACGTCGGGTTCCACCAACACACAATGCTTCCAGGATTCAGCGGGAAATTGGGAACAGAGTGTCTTTACACTAGATTTTCGCGTATATATAGCGTGAAGCCAAAAAAATATATATGACTTAATTTAATGATTGCCATGTCTATATAAATTGAAAGTCACTGGGAAATGACCGGACGGCGTGATTAAACACGCCTCTTGAACTCTGAGCGGAAACATTTACCTACACCGAATATTAAACGTACAAATTAAACATACAACTAAACGCGTTTTCTCAATATACAAACAATAAAATACAAAGCCAATGTCAAAATATTGTACGGACAAATACAAGTCAGCCGTTATTTTTCCAATATTCAATCGTTCTATAAACCCGACTACCGCCTACCTACAAGGTTTTTTAAATATTATATGTAATTTATAATAATATTTTTTATTATACTAAAATACATAGGAAAAAATATATATTATAATATAAGAGATCTCTTACAACCAACCAGTAGATGTGGGTGAATGATGTTCAGCGAGTAAGAAAAAAAAACACTGTGTTTTTAAATTAATATATATAGTTGCTCACCAGATTATAAAATAATAAATTTATTTAGGAGTTTGTCACGTGTTTGTTTTATTTATTGTCAAATTTCTATAATTAGCATTCTGCAATAAAAACAATTAAATAAAAGTCAAGTTTTTTTTGTTTGTTTAGGATTTTTTGATTAAATAATAATATATTGTAAGTAATAATTTAAAAATATATGTCTGTATATATTACTTTTAGAAGATCCTTGTACAGATTTTAGGGATTTGAACCCACTCATTTTGAGTTAAAAAAGGATTTTATATTAAATATAACTAGGAAGAAGAACTAGTAGTGTATTAAAAATACTTACGTGTGATATAACTCTGCGCTCTCACACCTGAAGCGATCGCCAGGAGGCAGAGGGCCAAGAAGGTCCCTCTTTGTGTAATCATATTTATAACTTAAATTCGCATTTGAAATTCGCGTTTTCACTACCAGCTCGAACCGGGTCGAGTTCTGTCGAACAACGTTGATTGCAACAGTGTCCCAATTATTTGTTTTTCCTTCACACTCCACACACCCTTATTTACTTATTCGATTACAAACTGATGTACATACGTTTTTTTCGTTATTATATTATATACAATAAGTATTAAAAATAAAAATATTTTTTGCTACATTTGATCCATTTCAATAAAAAAATAAATAAAAGGAATTTCAGCAATTTTTATCATTAAAAATGCCTCTGATGTTATTAATGACGTAAGTTGATATTTCTAAAGCGCAACTTGATCTTCATGCATGTCTAAATGTGTCGTACGTACTAAAAAAAAAGTAAAGCGAATTAGAGCACCTGCGTTCTAGATAATTAAAAACTACTTCAGTCTAATCAAGATGAGATACAATATCGTTAGACACACAGAGTCAAGGCTGTCGAGGATTTTGGCGTTATCAACGTGATAAAATACCTCACCGAGATCATAAGCCAAAATCTTTTTATATTTTTCTAAGTTTCATCATACTATTTTATATTAAATTGAAAGAAAAATTACAAAAAAATATATATATTATTTTAAACACTAATGAAAGACTGTATTTTCCTGTATAACAATAATTTGTGTCGTTTCACATATCGCGTTCCAACGATACGATTTACATGAAAAATGCATTGTAAAACCAATATAATTGAGGTGTTGTTAATATATAAACACTTACTGTGCGATCATAATTTTTTTTATTCTAAATGTAATACATTACATTAAATAATAAAGATAATAGAACAAATAAAAATAAGGACCGACCGACCATATTGTAAGTTATGAAATTTAGTAGTAAGTATCACACAAATGAAAACAAAAACTTTTCACCT
>JBAIZZ010000370.1:72819-190020 GCA_037355905.1 Heliconius aoede | reverse complement strand
AAAATCTCTAAATAGGTAACCACATTTGCTATGTAACAATGTGATTGGCGGCTTTTTAGCGCCTGGTTTTTTTTCCTCATCTTCACACTGGAAAGGTAGACAGAGTTAGTCTAATGTTGAGACACTACGTTCTCAACTGTTCGCCAAATTCTGAAACCATTCCATATTAAATAGCAAAAGTCAACGAACGAACACCAGGACGAAGAAATGAAAATACTAAATATTTGATTTCCTCGAGTAGGAAGCGAACCCACAACCCGTCGCTGTTACAGTCACCCGGTTGTTGCTAGATATAACATTTATATATATACTAATAACTATATACATATATATAAAAATATTCTACTAAATCTTAATTTTCAAAACAATAGATCAAAACGAACGAGTTCCATGCCTTCGTCAGGTATATCTATCTGCTTGTGACTTGTTCCGTGATCCAGGGTAATCGGCAAATAGTTTACTCTTTATGCAAATCTGTACATCGTCACGACATCTTCGCTGTTTTGTCTTTTTAAGTTGGAAACCGCATTCTGCTATCTCCAATATTTTATAAAATACTTTGCAAACTTTTGTATCGTATTGTATTGAACAACTTTTCATTAGACCAATAAAAAAGTTACAAATGACATTTTAGTATCCTATTATATATAACGTACTATTGGAATTTTTTGATTAAATGAAAATAATAATTTTCATTTGTTACATTGGTACTGCCTATATATTTTACTAGAATTTTCCCATTTTTGATTTTGAAAATTTTTCATGTACCTATAAAGTATACATTTCTTGCGGGCGCATGCATTACTTTCATATGAAATCAATCCAAATATAAATTTAAAAAGTTTTATGTTGTGATATACTTGTACTGAGATACTTGAGATTTTCTTTACGTGAACCATAAGTTATAACTTTTTGCCATATTTCATAGGCATCCAACTCTAGGTCAGCGGGACAATTTCATATAATATCCTATCCCAATATACATAGCATAAACATATTTCTGGTACGAAAAAGTGTAGACCTGGATATTTGATATTAATATCAGCATGATACCTCCACGAACTCTTGAAAAAAAAATCAACTTAAAAGAGGTTGAGTCCGACAGACGGACAACAAATTGATACTATAAAGGTTCCATTTTATACTTTTTAGGTACGGAATCCTAAAAAAATTAAAATTATTACTTAAATAGACAGCAATGATAAAAATTGTGGAATTTGATCCTTTTATTATAAGCGTTAACGTGATTTTCACATTAAGATGTCTACTTGGAATTTTCTTAAGCTAAATGCAAACAAACTAGTATAAAACTTCTTGAATTGGCCCAACCGAAGCAGGTTAATGCGGTAAACTCATGGCATGTTCGAAGTTATTCAGACGATGAAAACTGCGAATGGAGCTTTTAACTTACTAGATATTAGTTTAACAAACAATAAATTATTTTGAAATATGTCAACGCTTGTAACATATTATATGAATGAACTATAATTAAAACTTATATTTATTAAGCTTTTATTTAAATTTTTAAAGATTTTTTTTTTTAAAAATCCGTATACCGTGCTATGTGTTTCATGTAGAGATGCTGCTACAAAGACCGGTACTATTCAAAAGTCAAGGTGCTCTCTGCTAGAGCGACAGCTGTCAAAACCCTAATACGAATATTGTACGCGATGATAAATTGACACAAAAATTGAGTCCAAGAAGAATGTATATAATCTGATGTCCAAGTTGTTGTGTTAATTGGAGTTGTCAATCAGCACGTCACTCACGATTAGTGGGTGCACTGTCGTTTTAATTAATTACATTGAATGAATGACTTAGCGACTGGCTGAATGGTGATGACGATGACGTAATTGTATCTATTAAAATGTGTAGTAATCATTAACTGCGATGAGATAACGGCCCGGCAACTGTGTCAGTTGTGTTTTCTTGCAACCGTGAATGATGATGATGAAGTCATTTAACGACCACGCTTTTTAATAAATGCAATTGTAATTTACGTGTGATCAAAATTAATTGATCTGTCTGTATTTTGCACATAGCATGGTAGGCAGAGGTAACTTAGAATTAAGACACTGACCACCGAGTGGCTAAAGACTAAAGGCCGAGCTTTTAACCTTGGTTGAAATTAGCATTAGAATTAAAATATTATTTTGGATATATGCAATAAAATTTATTACTTTCTTATATAATATATTCTATAATTCTCTTATAATTATGTATAAGAATATAATAAATTATTACATTATTATACGTAAAAGGAGCTGAAGATAATATTTTTCCTAAAGAAATACTTGTAGTTACAATTTGACAATTTAAGCTTAAGTCATGCAATATTTAAAGCTGCTATTTTTTTGAACTTATTAAGAAGTTATCATCCTACACTACTTACGATCTCGTTTAAATTGACCACCCACAATAGTTATTGATTTATTGCATGTACGTAGGCACCTACTCGTATTTGAAAATGAAGTAATTACTATAAAAATAAAATTTTCAAACGAATACCTATAACCTTTAACCACTAACAAAATGCTGAAAATAATACAGGCTTAAAATACTTATGTTTATTTACAAGTTGTATAAGTAAATAGTACAAACTACACACATAAAATGGAGGTTTTTCTTTCAGTATCTAATTGAAAACAATATAAAAAAAACTTTTCTTTAAATTTAATGTAATATTTAAAAATATACATATAATATATTTAAACTGTAAATTCTTATATGATACATGCACTAAGAAATAATTAATTGATTTCTAAAAATGTCATAATTCTATAATAAAATTTAATTGCGTCTATCTATACTCGTACCGCCAACTAACTATTCATGGCGGGACTGATTTTGTTTTCCGCCAAATCTATCAGTTCTATACGTAACGTGAAATATTTTTAATAGTATTGATACTGATTTATCTACACAGAATTTTCATTTTCGGTACCGTTATTAATGTTGTCACAATAATAACAGACTATTTGCTGCCTATATATTATATGTAAATAAATAAATAAATGCAAAGATGTTATAATTTGTAATTTATATACTAATTTAAAAATAACATTGAGTGCGGTAGAGAGTATAAAATCTATAATAATGAACCGACGACCTCTCGATGCGATATCGGCAACGCCACGCAGACTCTATGTCGACGTTTCTATAGCCAATGTCATATCATTTTTCGTTGAATTAAGTAACAATATTTTTGTTGTTCATATAGCGGAAACAAGAACGTGACAGGCACATCAATAATCAATTTGTATGACGATTCATTTAAAATTTTAAACTGTAGGTATATTGTGGACACAATCCACGGGTGTAGAACTTCGAGATTGGGGTCAGTTTTAGATCCTAAAATTATATTGACAGGCAAAGCCATATTCTTATAACATAATTCATATATATATAAAATTTTACATATTTAATGGGTCATAGAATATTAAAATACGCTTCAGAATAATAAAAGAGCTAAATAAAAAATGAATATTTTACTTCAGAGATTATAAATTAGCTTATGATTCGGTATTTTTATCTCTTTTAGAACTTTCATATGATATATAATAACTTATTTAAATTTACAGCTAGCTAAGTAACCACCAAAGACTGATGTTGGAGTGATAAAATCAAAAGTCGTGATTCAATTATTTATTACATCATTATACTAAATATATATGAGTTTATGGGGTCTAATAGATTCAAAAAGTAAAATAAAAAAATCATAGTTTAACGAAGTAACATTAGAATAAAATAATGAAGATTTATTTTTATACCTTTTTTAAAATAAATCAAAATAATATTTACTATACGCATGTGCTCATAAAGTATAACATATAACGTTAATATTAATATAAATTTTATATCAAACCACAAAATGTTAACATTATTATATTATTTTGTACATATAAATTTGTTAATATTCTTGCTCTATTTCTGCAAGGAAAATTCTGATGATAAAGCTCTTATACGTATTTTCTTCTTAACCCCTAAGATCGCGCCAAAATCAAATGTAAAGCTACGAAATCTTTTTATATTTTGTAATTTAACCGATAGTTCACTAGAACCAAGAACATTTCTAAAATTTTGAATAATTTAATGTAATGCCTTCATAACTAGCGGCACAGCGTCTTACTGTCAACGCCACAGTCGAGGGTTCGATTCCTATTCGGAGACTGAAATATATCTATTTATTTATATACTATGGTAACAAGACAGCGTAGCGTTGAATTCCGCCACTCAATTCACTTCTCAATTTAATGTCTCATAATTAATTAACTATAATAAAAATATTTTTGTCAGAATATTTAATACTATTCATAGAAAAGTAAGTGGTAAGAGAGGTGGGGCAGACCTTTGTTGACGTTCGAGAACACAGTATGAAGATACTGGAGGGTGGTCACATAAATAGCATGAGGACTCCTCGAAGGGCATGCATGAAGAGGTTGATGACAGTGGACGCACTCCGTTCTCTCTGACTACTCCGCTAGGGGTAAAGCGTGCAGTTAAGTTTCTATTCATAAAAAAATCAACACAAGGAATATCATCAAATGATAATTTATGGGTTTTTGCAATACCCATAAATGTACTTATAAATAAAGTTAATGAAAAAACGCTTAAACAATAAACAACACACGCGATCGAAAAACAACAGACACAAAAAAAAAACCAAATGTAGTGTTAAAATATCTTAAAATATTTTTCCTTGATAATGGGAAAGTTACAATACGAATGTAATTCCACGAATACGTATCGCATTTCGAACACAAACACAACACACGGGTCTTACATCAAAGCGTATTTAAATGTTGACAACAACAACAAACAACACTCTTCGAAGAAAATAAGCTCTTAATTCTGTTCAAGAATCATGAGATCATTTTCATTTGTCTAAGAACTACTTGATGTGGCTAATTGAAACATGTTGCTTCTAAGTATAAATACTTAATAAGTGAGCAAAATAAAAAAATAAATAAATCAGCTTCACGCTGTATCCCGCACACAGCAGAGGAGGGAATATAGTGTTAAGACACTCCGTTCCCCACTTTCCCCCAAATTCTCAGAGTCAGAGTATTATAGTTAAATAATAACGGATCGGTGTCTGTACACGTAAGATAAGAAAAATATTTTTGGGGGGGTCTCTTTGTCTGTATTTTTGGCCCTTAGCATTTAGTGTTGTTTATTTTGTTTCAATCTTTGAAGGTTTATATACATAAATAATATAATTTCAAACAATGTGGCTTGTCAAAATTGCTATAAATAAACAGTTTTACTGAATTAAGTGAAACTTTTTATTTTTCAATATAGGTGTAAATATTTTTTAAATGATTAAAAAATGGCGCTATCATATGACGACAACATAAAAAGTAAATAAATTTTCATGAAATAAAAGCTAAAATAAGAAATAGAAAAATACAAAAAAAAATTGAAGACAAAAAAGTGAACATGAAATAATTAATTCTTATCAATCGAAATTTAGAAATATTTTAAGTCGATAATTAATTTAATTTCTAATTGTGATGTAATTTACGCTGTCATTAGTACGTTTTAACGTTTACGTAACACGTATACGTATTACAAAACGTGGCATAATTAGAACACTAAAGAAGAAAAGAAACTGAGGAACACATTATGAAAAAATTATATAGGTACAATTGTACACTGCAATGGCTACTAACAACGAAGTTAATTTTTATATACATCTTTGTTTTTACTATTTATTTTATGTTGTGACGAGTGTGGATGTTACATATATACATATGCTATATCTTTTTGTTAGATTTATTATATTTTTTTGCCCTAAGATATATATGGGTTTCATTTCTACATTACAGAAACTGAAAAGCTAATAATAAAATTACTAAAGTAGTTGCTCGAGCTTACCATAATTATTTTATTCACTTCATTTGAGTACAAATATCGATTAGCCTCGGAAAACAGAAAAAAATCAACCATGCTCAACGTAACGTACATAAATACGTAAAGTATATAAATACGTAAGTATATTCGCAATATATATTTTTAACTATCAATTCTTTTCATTTAAATACTATAAGCCTACACAAATAATTGTTCATTTTATACTTATCATCAATATAACTGTTCATTTAAAACAGAGAATTTAAATTGATAAAAAAATATATCTATTTTGACAAAACAAAATTAAATGAAAAAACTTTAGAATTACAATTCTGTATCATTGATTGTACACGTTTTGAAAGTATATAGACGACAGTAATATAAATAATATTATATAAATAAATAACATAGCATAAAATTATGTTATTGTATATAAATAAAAACATAAATAGTAATATAAAAATCTCTACATTAGATTACAGAAATAGATATAGAATATATAGACAGTGGTAGTAGTTCTATTATCTTAATTCCACATAACACCAGTGCATGTTATGTTTTAAACATAAGTGTAACATTAAACGGAGGAATGGTACATTTACAATAAGGTCAGCACAACGACGAAATTAGATAGTACAAATTATGAAGAACTTTTTTATATTTACAAATATATATTGATTTTGCTGATACATAATCGTTTTATTTTAAATGATTGATTATAGAACACATATGCAAAAGTAAATAGTACTTTAATTTACATATAAATCTTGTAAAATTATTTGTTCTTTTTTTCCCGTAATTAAATCAAATACGTTCATTGTGTTCAAAATCAACGAACGATTGATCTATAGTTAAAACTTTTAAACTTTAATTTTTAGTCCATACGCTAGATGAATAATTCATCCATATATGTATATAAACATCTTTGCGTTGGTGTTTGCGTAAATCTTAATTAAATAGTTAATACAAAAATATGTGTCCTTACTAAGATGCAATATAATAATGATTGTCCAGTGTCTGTCATGATAATGCTACCACTTACAATCTCAACGTTAAATGTTTGCATATACTCCTACAATATAAATAAATACGGAAGCTAAACATATCAATCATCATCAATATTGTTATTATTAATTTATTAATAATAATTAATAATCACATGAATTATTTAAATGCACGTTACTGAAAAACGGTCAAATACCTCTATAGCTAGAAGTTTTCAAAATGCAGCGTTGTTTATAATTGTTACTTTTAAATGTATAAGCAAGTTCAATTCACGTCAATTGTTTTGTTAATTTACCAATATTTTATAACTATGGCAATGATAATTGAAATGGACTTTAGTGAAATAAAATCAAATGGGAGTCAGACTCGCTCATTCGGGAGCTCACCCTCGTTGGTCGAGAAGTACACCATATAAAAGGACAACCTTAGCTTGCGGGCGCCAGCACTCGTTTTGTACGAAAAAACTTTTTCTAATATTTTTATTTGTAATAATTATTATTAATTTCCATTTTTAGGTTTTTTTTTTAATTTTTGCGCTGTAAATTCTCACTTATTGCCAAGTTTCATAATTGTATATCTACGATAAATACACCCTACCCTACAGGGTTTGATTACACGACGAATACAATGGACTACCTCAGATTTGCGGGCGTATGAGTACATTTTGTATGAAATTAATAACAAATATAAGCTTGTAGTTTTTTTTTCCAGATTTTTTACTTTGCGTCTATTATAAGTATTTACTTTGTGCTAATTTTCATAACTGTAGGTCCTAAGCATATATAAAATATCAATCTATATATATATATATATAGAGTGACTTAAGTGAGATTGCTTGTGGCCACAAATAATGTATCACTATAGATTTTGAGGTGGAGGATACTTTGTGGTCAGAATGGCAACGATGTTTTAAAAATCTGTTACAATACAAAATAAAATAGTAAATTGTAAAGTAGATATGTAGTATACATTTAAGTGATTGTCAGACACGGATAAGTGCGTTCACGGATAAGCCCAAAATGTAATAAGTAATACAAGCAGCATAGGATATTAAAAAAGATTCCGACGAATTGAAAGTCGGTTAAAAAACCAAAAACAAAATATTTTTTTTAAGTTTGTTTCAACTATCGATATAACTACGACACCAAAGGAAGTTGATTCCGGATATTAAAATTCCAATCCCGTGGTACCATGTGTGATAATATACATCACAATGGATCTCTTTGACGGAGTACAATCATTTGCATCATTAAGACCAGAATACTTAATTATATTCAGTTTCTTATAACAGGAAGCGCGTGTGCGCAATCAGGATGCCAAGTACATTGACCATTTCAGAATGCATTTAGGATGGTGTTATATGTACAAATGTAAAATATCGTTTGAAACAAAAATATGTTTTAAGTAAATAAATAGAATCGACAATTCATTTATGTTTATATAAAAATAATTGCAATAGTTATTCTTAATTGTCTACAATTTCTGGCAACTTTAACCAAGCTTCAACATATTTCCTGTCACATAATTTTGTTAGGTGTTTTTTTTTTTTCACTTTTCCTGTATTTTATAAAATAACGAACAATCTTGGATGACGATTTAAAAAAGCATTTGCTTCTTGTTCTATTAAAATTTCCTTGGAATGAAAATCAACTCAAAAATAGAGCGTTGCATCTCAAGCTTGTACCTTACCTAAGGCGACCTGCGATCGCATCCGTTGTTACGTAAGCTGCTCTTTTTTAGGTAACTCTACGTGAGATTTTCATAAATATCAAAAGCTTTATGAAAAAGAGGATTTTTAAAATATTTCTTGATAAAATATATTTAATTTTTGTAAGTAATTTTGAAATAATTGATTATTTTAGCAAAGTCATATTCGATAAAAGAGAACACTGCGTGCAGGCAGGGATCATGTTATGTTCAGTCACTTGTTGTAAATATCTCGAACATATTGAATTCCAAATAAATTAAATAATTATTTTGTTAATGTATTTGTTTTATTAATTATATAAATAATCATCATGTCGAATTTCATCGACATCGCAATTATCCAGTTGTCTTGTCTATTTTGTATGATTTCCTACATAATTACTTAAACATTTTATCGCTTTATTAACATTTTATTCATATTTCTTGATTATATTTATTCCACCATACATTTAGACATTATTATTTTATATTTAAGAAGGCTAAGTAATATATATATATATATATACGCCAATCAGAAATTACAAAGGATATTTTCTTTAGTGTAAAGGACCCTGAAAGGTTTTGTTTAAAGGTGAACTTTAAATAAAATATTAGAATTAATTAATATAAGATTATTTTAACAATGACTAAATTGCCTAATGTATATTAAAGCTGGCTAACTTTAAGCCCATATATTTATTGACTTTTTAATAATGCCAACAATTATCTAAAATGTTTACTTATTTTGTACTAGTTATGACTAGATGTTTTAAATGTGAATCATCAAACGTAACACTAGATTCAATAACTTTATATATTGTTGTGGTTAGGGATTAAATTTTATATATAATTACATAACTTTATAAAAAAATTAAAGAAAACAGTTCATTTCAATAGTCTACATAACGAGTTTGCTTGATCACAATAAACGGATAAATGAATGGAATAATAATATTCTTAAATCATTACGTTAATTGAACTCTTGTTTAAATAAAAAAATAAGTGTCGGCCCTTATAATAAAATTTTGTATATATAAATATATGCTATCCAAAACTGTTTTGTTACTGTATTATAAATTTTAAATATACGTTACGTGGATTAGCTGGACTATTGTAATTAAAATATATTTATAATTAGATCAATATTAAAATAGTACATTTTTAAGTTTTTATTATTTTGAAAAATGATAAAAATGTTACAAAGTTGACGCTTTTAAATATAACTCACTCGTAGTACTTAGCGGTGGGTTAACAAGTGCAGCGATACGTGATCTTTACTTTACTTCTGAATTCATCCAATACTTTAACATTTTGTATAGCCTTTACCGTAACTATAATAGTCTATAAATTAAGATAACCCCATATGATGACCCCACATAAAAATTTCGACTATCTACCACCTTACTGAATAGTCTGTCTATTAATGGATAAAATAAAATAATAACATTCTAATTATTTAATTCTCGTAATTTTTTATTTACTGATTTAAGCTTGCCTCACTTCGTAAATTGCAAAATAAAAAACTCTTTTAATAAAAATATACGAAAAAAATTGTTTATAAGAATAAATTATATCAAGAGCAATATAATTTGGAAAAATAATTAACTCTAATTTCACAAAAGACAATTTTCACAATGAGATTTCAAATGTAGTTATTTTTTTAAGTAACTATTTAAGATAGTGTGACAATGCTTAAGACAATTCAAAGATATTTACATAAATAAGACACTTGTAATTTATAATTGTCAAAACGCAAATATATTCACGAAAACTAGTAGTGCACCTCAAAAAACCACTTAATATTTTTTTTAAATAATTTCAAAAAATTCTTCGACCTTTGGAAGCATTTTTAATCTTTCTACATGAAAAACATTAAAAAAAAGTGAAATGGTACAAATGAGCGTTCAAAAAGCTAGAGTCGGAGAGATTTTTCCGAGCAATGCCCGTACACAAATCAGCTAAATGCCAATTTTAAGTTCAAAACCGTTAATGTGACTGAGGAACGTTTGAAAATTCCGCCACTCTAATTGAATATCGCACTTCAGTTTAATTTATCCCGTCTCTAGATGTAGATAGATGGTACCAGGTGGTGGTGGTGGTGGTGTGGAGTATGAACGCTTTGGGTGTCTGTCACAAAACTTACGGATGTCGTGTGCGACCGCGCGGGTTGTCGGCGTGCGATCGGTCGCCCGTGCTGAGTGGGACTGCCGGGTGCCGGCAGACTGTGCCTAGTGGCACTGCTTCTTCGCGGTGACGATTTAAAGCCTCTGTATACTGTATCACCTAATAAAACACATGCAATCCCGTAGGATAAACCTATCTATCTATCGATTCTTACTGAAACCATACGGACGCCAAAAGTCTCTATATTTAGAATTAATAAAATAAAAGCACACAGTTCCGTATGATTTTTACCATTTCCAAAAATAGATTAATGTCAAAAAAAGTTAAAAAGCTTCTTGACGTATCACAGTAACAGTTCATAGAAAAAGTAAAATGACTAAAATTTCAACGATATAGGATAACTCGATATAGAGATAGAGTTCCGGATATATTTACCTTTTCACGGCCACACTGTAACTAACTAAAATTGAGTTATTTTTGTAAGTGTATATAAGATAACTCAGAATTTATTATACGAAGTGTACATAATTCTTAATTGAATACAAAGTAGTTACGTAGCTTATAAATATCACAAATGTTTTCTAAAAAATATTAATAAAATGTTTATTAAATTAAGACGAGATTTATATTTATTACAGTGAATAGCTTCGTGGTATCGTTACGACCTGGGCCCCTCCGCATACAGCAGGGTAGGTAGAGGGAACCTGGAAACACTCTGTCCCAATAAATGCTTCTGTTCCTCATTTTCCGCCGAGATAATTTTTCTGGTGGCATTGCGTATTAAATGGTTGAACTCAACGCCGCGCTTTGCCTCGTTACCAGAGTAATAGAAATATGTAATATTTCATCGATCCGAATGGGAATTGAACCCACAAACATCACGCTTACAGTCATACGCCTCTGTCCCTGCGCCAGGACCACCTCATAAATAATTGGATTACTATAAAAAGATTTTAGTGTATTATAAATATGAGATTTCGAACTTAGACGTTGTAAACAATACAAATCAATTTATCAATTTAATAACTAAGTATTAATTCGTGTACGTGGCACAAGTGTACCCGACGTATACTACGGTTGTAGGTTCGATCCCGTCTCGAGGTTATAAATTATTATTTATTAATATTTTTATTTTTTCGCTTTGGCACCAAAACACGTTGAGTTCCGCCACTCAACACTTGATGCCACGAAAATATTCGGCGGAAAATTAGGAACGGAGTGTCTTAATACTAGGTTCTCTCTGGCCACTCTGCTATATGCGAGATATAGCGTAAACCTGATAAAACGAGTATAGTGAAACGTGATCCTAACCAGGGGCGACGGCCCCCGAATGGTACAAAGGACGAATGTTTTCAAGCTTCTCGGTCTATTAATGAAGTAGATACCTCAAGTCCAGCTTCGTTCGGCACTTCTAAGGAAGGTTCGTAAGTCCGAGAGTCGTTTCGAAGTTATAAGTGTCAGACACCTTACCGCAGGTACCTTGCGAGGCTACAAAACTTTGTCAGCTACGTGAGTGACGCACGCTTTAAGCTTGCGTACTGTTTGACTTTTCGTTAGATCTTCTTTTTAATAGATATTTTAATTTCTTTTTTCATATCTTAACTAGATAATTTCTTAATTACTTTTTAATAATTTAAATGTACTGTTAAAATTATGTTGATTCCTATGAATTAACGTCAGTTTGTCGAAGGACGAAGTATGTCGATTAAAATAAATTTAATATATAATTTTTGTTTTATTTTTTGTTTAAAAAGCAGTTCATTTTTAATTTAGCTTACATAAATTTTCATATGTCTCATTCATCACTCATTTTCTATTTTCATATCGATTCTTATTAAATGTATACATCTCTGTCGTTTAAGTCGCTAGATAGAGAGATCTATGAGAAAGCGTCCTCCGATCTTCGCTTTACGTAAATAAGCCTCGTGCTTGGTGGCTGAACCCTACGCCGTGTCTTCTCTTGTGGAGTTAATAAAAGATATATAAAAATAGTACTGCCCCATTTATTATGTATACATTTACATATGTATCATCCAAATATAGTAATTAGGTACACGTATTATATAATATATGCGAGTTTTGTTATAAAATATATACACACGTACAGAAGAGTCAGATTGTACAATAGTAATTTATATTTTATAAAACCCCTGCGTTTCCGCAAAATGTGCAAGGGGTTAAGTTTCTACGTTGATGATGTCCCTTTCCCAAGTTAGCGCGTTTCATCTAAACGGATTAGCATTAAACTTGTAGTTATTAGAGTTGACGTATCGCATGGGCCCGTTTAAACTATGTATATAGTATAACTATTTTCCACTAAATTGTTATTTACTTTATTTTAAAACTATATATATATATATATATATATATATATATATATATTCACATTTCCTTATATTGAAAACAAATCGCAACTGTAATATCTTTGTTTAAATCACGTGAGCATAATATGTATTGGATGAATAGCATAATCGACAACTCCGCTATTGTGTTTGGATTCAATGTTATAAAACATTAAATGATAATTCAAAATTTGTAATAAGTGAAATTTCCTTGATATTTTCATACGATGTCAATATTTACTTGTATTATTTTTCCACTCTGACAATATAAGGAGCGATGTTAACTTTTTTTTATTATTTTTAATAACAAAAAAAAACATATATTAAAATATATTTTAAAAACAGCCGTAAATTAAAATAAAATAGAAAATATTGCGTTACAAGTATCTAAATAAATATACTTTTTTTCGTCCCATGAAATATTCTCGGCTAAGTAACAAAAAGTGTACCCCATCTACGGAAGGCGACATCGAGGCTGTCTTTGAGTAACATTAATCGGTTTCATCGCATGGCCGGGTTTTTCACAAGATCTTAAGTGTCTGTACACGGACCAAAGGAAAATGCATTTTAACACACGATCGTTAAGTTATAAAAATAAACTGTGGATATAGAGATGCAATAAAATAAGGAGATAAACAAAATAAGGTAGGCATCACGCGTAACGTAGAAATTATTTCAAGTAAAGGTTAATCTTAGATGAAAAAATATATTTTTGTTTAAAGAATCTGGAAAACGAAGCTGGATACTGTGCTAATGTTAAATCTTTTCTGCGAATTTGGGAAGCATTGCGCGTTGAGCGGCGGAATTTAACGCCGCGCTTTGCCTCGATACTATAGCGAAGAAAATGGGAATATTAAATCTGGCTGAATGGCCTCAAATAGTAAATATAGGTAAATAAAAAGATAATTATGAAAAAATTTTGAACACATGTAAGGAAAACGTAGCTATTTATGTTGTTCAAAAAAAAATTAAGAATTTGTAAAACTCATATAAAATAACTAAAAAACTCATATATAATTAAAATAGATAAATTCCATTTTAGATAACGTATCTGAATATTTTTTTTAATTTAAATTATTATTTTAGGCATTTTTTATAATTTTGATTATATTTTTATTTCAACGTCTTCACATACGTGTCAATTCGTTTTTCTCGTTCTTAGTGGTTTTGTCTTTAATACAACCACAGTATTTATCGAGTAGTTGACTTTCTTATGAATTATAAATATGGAATTGTATTTATTGTAGACTATCAAATCGGATTACTTACTCGAATATAGCGTTAAACACGTTATAAAATCTTGTCTGTATATAATGTACCCCGCATACAGCAGGATAGGACGGAGCCTATTATTAAGACTCTCCGTTTCACATTTTTACGCCGGATTTTTCGATTCGTTACGTTTTAAGTGCTTATTGCCAGTGGCTTATGCCTTGTTGCCAGTGTGAAAATATAAATAAATAGCTATACATGCCCTTGAGTTGGGGTCGAACTCAAAACCTTTGCATTACAGTCAGTTGTGCCCCTGCGCCACGATGGTGTCAACTATGTCTTCAATATTACTATATCAAATTAACTCATAGCAACCATGGCTTGTTAGTCATATACAAAAATAACACATATATAATGGTAATGCTTAGTCATACGGTCATACACGTCCCGTCGTAAAAACGAGGTATTTTGAAAACTATAACTCTTGTCTGTTAATAAATAGGTTACGTAGACTAGTAATCTACATTTGAAATAGGTTTACAGCCCAAAATTAGGTAGGTCTAAACATGGTGTTTAGAGCTAAGACATTCAGCTCCCCTCTTTTCGGCGAAATCTGGAGGCATTGCGTGTTGAGAAGGGGAACTCACTCTCACTCACTCACTCTTTGTCTCTACCAGAGCAAAAAAATTAAAATATTTAATATTTCATTTCCTTGAATGGGAATCGAACCCGCAACGTGTACCTGCGCCATTCGCCCTTTTTTTTCTTTATTATTTTATTTACACAATTATCATCAATGGACCGTCTAACACAATTCCATAAATCCATTCACGTTTTTTATATAAAATATAACAAATTGAATTATATTTAACGGGTTTAATGAATGTATATTGTTCAAAATAACACGGGGACGGACAAACTGGCAAATGTAATTCGATAACGCAATGCTAACACGGTTCAAACATGCGATTTGGAGGCGATACTATTTCAATAACAATAGAGACCAATGATCGCGGTACTGTTTATTTTCTATGCTTTTACCTAGTAGAATTTTGATCATTTCTGACTGGCTCTGGATGAGGTATGCTGAAATATTATTATCATATTTTATCGTTTTTAATATAGAATAATAAGCAGAGGCCAGTGTCGTGGAGAGTTGCAAAGTGCGACTGTAAAGTACAAGCAAGACGTATATATAGACTGTTTAATTATTATCGAAGGCTAGGTTATATGAATGAAGACCCACAAAAACTACTGCAATAAAATTAATTTACTCTCACGTCTCTTCATGGTTTTTTTTTTTTTTTTTGATGGATTTTATTTTTATTTTTATTAACATTCTTTCCTTGTATTATTGTTCTATTGATATTTAAGGAAAACTTTGCAATTTTCATTATATTGTTTCAAAAGTTAGTACGTAATATAATAGGTTTATTTTGCTGTCATTATCCACATATTTGTTTTCATGGATGTTGACTTGAACAATGTGTGAATGTTTGATGAAGCCTTATTTAGCTTTATTTGGCTTTAAATAGTTTATGTAATGATGTAAATGTGTATTGCTTTTTTTCTCAATTTTATAGACCAATACTACAGTCTATTAATAGTTTGATAAAGCTCGAATAGATATGAAGCTTTGTATCTCCCTTTGAATGTGTCCAACCACATTATAAAGAGGCACGTTTTATTTTCACAATATACATAGTAATATAACAGCATTATCAAATACTACTACTACACGTCGTTGTTTACATGGTCTGTAAGAATGAAAATACATGTTTTTTGCCGTACTCGCAGAACTATCGATAAATCTCTCCCTAAATTACCTAAATGCTGAATTTCTACTTTCTATGCTTAGCATGTTTTTTTTACCACTCACATATAGATTACAAAATATTATGCGTATTATAAAATAATTTTGAAACTTAAATGTTTCATATAGATAAAGACAGCTTCGAATTCAAGATTCATTTTAATAAATTACAAATTACCACTTGCAATGTATTGACGTCGACAACCACGACGAAATGATCTATTTTCAGATTTGCACTTAAATTACTGTAGAGGCTTTTATGACACGTTATCGCTTCGGTGCTATGAAACGTTAATGAGTTACGTTTTTTCATTTATATTGCATTTTTTTATTTCCCGCATACAGCAGAGTAAGCAAAGGGAATCTAGTGTTAAGACACTCCGTTCCCCATTTTCTGCTCAATTTCGAGATTTCGAGATGAAAGTATTAATAAATAATAATCGAACCACAACCGTTGCGTTACAGTCATATAGACTTACCTAGTTTGTGATAATTAAGTATATATATATAATAGAAACCTATTCCACACACCAAAGTTGTACTGCAAACCCAACCCGTTTAGAAACGTTGGGGACGGTCAAAAATGTACCGATCGAACTCTCTCAACTTCTGCGGTGGTCCATACATCGACCTCGACAAGATCTACCCTAGTCTATCGTCTATAAATACTCGCAATAATCAATGTTGAAGTTTTGCCTACGTTTTATATAAATTTTTGGAGAATTTTATTACATATGTAAAACAATCGTTGCACATAAAGTTTAAATTGTATTTTGTAACACTGAACTATTTCTAGACGATACTCTAGTAGTCTAAGAAAGCTATGGTAATAAAATGCCTTCTAACTAGTTCACGATTTGAAACGCCCGGTTTCGTCACGTTACCTGTTTCGAGGGAGTTTATTCTGTCCTGCATTTATCGACAGGAGTAAAAATATACCGTCATCCCACATATTCGTGACAGGTGAGGATTTTTACGTAGTTGGTTTTTTTTTAAATTTTATTTTGTCTCTCTTTTTTTCAGCTTCACGCTATATCCCGCATATAAACAAAAGGACATTTAGTTCTCAATAAAACACATCCGGCGTCTCAACTCTACATAATTATATGTTACAAATTCCAAAAAGCCTCGCAAAAAAATAAGGATGACCTAATTTCTTGAGACGACATGCCATATATTAGTAGTAACACATAATATAAACAATTAGTTCATATGATATGACAATGTATAAGTATATGCAGCTACAGCGATAAATCTTCTCTTCACTTTTGTTTATATGATATCGATGACATGTAGTGCACAAGTAAATACGTCCCTTCCGCTTGGCTTCTGAGAATAGATACGAGCTCGACTATACACTTAGTACGTACTAGTGATAATGTATCGTAATCTTATTTTTATAAGAATATTAGGAAACATATTTAAACCAGTCTCAATTTAAAAAAATAAATAATTGAAAGCAGATTCACGCCGTGTCCCGTATGTAGTGTTAAAATATCCCCCCATGGAATGGGAGGGGGGGGAGCCTTCCGCTGAAATATGGAGGCATTTTATTGAAAATATAATAATTCTACTGGCAATCAATAAAAAATTTAGTAAAATACAAAGCATACAATCCACTATTCCGTTCACAAGATCCTTTGCATTGCATTAAGTAAAAACTGAACTACAAATAGAAAACGCCTCATACGTTTACTTACTTCCACTTGATATAACGCTACATACAAAACTGACAAAAACACTCACAGCTAGAACTGCCGCCAGCATAAACTATACCATAAATATATGGTGGCGAAGGACATGGATAGTCGGTGTGCACTGCACTGATAGACAGTTTGAACAAAAAGTGCAATACTGGTTACGGAACATTGTCATAAAATTTGCTATACGACTCCAGCGCACGCGAGTCCTGCGGACGTATGATTTGAATACCGTGTGACACCCCGCCTCTTGTTTACATTATTCTTAGTAATTCTGGGTGAACATCCAGATTGACATGATGTTGTGCCTGAATGAATAACTAAAATCTGTCATTTATTTATAACCACGATAAGATATTAAAAATTGTCAGTATAGATAATCTAGTCTAAAACTATATTTACAAGAACATACAAATAGGTAATCAGTAATCACAATGTAATAAAAATAGCATCACCTAATTAAATCATACAATTTAATCTTTCACGTTGTTTTTAAGTTAATAATAAAAAATACCTTCTGTTTTTTTTTGTCTGTTATACGAGCATTGTATGTAACTGAAAACATTCTTCGTTCAAGGATTTTTTTGATTAGAGATCATCCAGTTTAAGAATTTTAAACGAAGTTATCGGGAAGTTTCCTAAGCAAACAGCAAAACCATATTTTTTCAGACAAAAATTGCATTTTTTTTTTATTTTGGCCTCTAAATGGTAAAAATTATTAAATTATATTAAGTTTACAGGTCCGGGAACACCGTGGCTTCCCGAATAAGGAGTTGTAATACATTTAACATATCAAATTAAATGTGGGCAACCAGTAATTGATATTTCCATAATAAGCTACAAAAGTACCAAAACAGAACGGTGATGTACTTAATTTTTTTCGGCTTCACTCTGTATCCTGCACACAGCAGGGGCACAAGCGTGCGGGTAAACGCGACAGATTTTGGGTTCGATTCCCGCTTGAACAAATCAAATATTTTCGATTCTTAGCTCTGGTAACGAGGCGAAATACGGTGTTGAGTTCCGCCACTCAAATAGCAATGTCTCCAGAATTCGGCGGAAAGGAAGGAACAGAAATATCTTAATAGGAAAGGAGTCACCACCACCAGGGTCCCAGGTTCCCTATGCCTATCTATCTATACTATATATAGTTTATTTAAACAAAACATTAGTATAATTTTCTCACCAACTGTACTTACATGTACGTAATTGATGCATCATGCAGAATAATTACAAGCCAATGAATCGTCGCGATAAATCATCAACTATAATAACAAATGAAACCTCCTTAGTGACAATGAGTGTAATAGTAACATGTGTTAGAGAGTAATTTCTGAGATTGTGAGTAAATGAATTCCTATATAATCTATGTATACATTCTTTTTTCTTTTGCGTCACGCTGAATAGCACATACGTATAGAAGGATAGGCTGAGGGAATCTAGTGTTAAGACACTCCGCTCCCTATTTTCACCGAATTCTCGAAGCATAGCAGGTTATATGGCGGAACTCAACGCCTCGCCTTGCCTCGACACCAGAGCGAAGAAAATAATAATATCAAATATTTTATTTTCTCCTTTTCGTAATATTTCATCCTGTGTATCTGTATATATTATTTTCGTATCTATACCGTATTATTTAATATTAACTAAAGAAAAAGCTCTACCACGCTACGCAGCTTCTGCCTTTTTCCTTTTTCTCGTCTTCTTCAAGGGACTACTACAGAATTCCTTATCTTTTTAGAGTTAATCAAGTAATCAAGTGATAATTTACCACTGCATAGTGTATATGCACGATGTCAGACTGAGGTGGTTTCCGGCGTGTCGCAACGCGTCGCTCCAAACCTGACAGTATCAAGATCGCGCATCTAATTTATGTCTACTAATGTACTCTCTACTTAGAAACATTCAAGACAACTAGGACTATCTAGAGAACGTGATGAGTGGAAAGTCCTTAGTTTGCTATTTTAAATTAACAATTTTCATTTTCGCAAGTCTCCGTTTTGAGAGAGTAAAGTTTTCAAGATAAGAAATGCTTATTCTAAGAGTTCGCCTCGGCTTACATCTATCAAAAAAATTATCGACTAATAAGAATATTAATGTTCAAATAACAGACATAATAGATAAATTAAAAATAAAACTATTCTGTTTTACTCGTAATAAAGTAATGTATATCTATGATATAAGAAATATTCAAGACCATATATCGGTATGATAAAAATATGTATATCTATGTGTAGAATAAACAACGCGTAGGAATAGTTATCAGTGTTTCACAACAATATTCGGCCTCCAGATTGGGGTTATCTAGGTTCATAGTGTATGTGTTATTTATTTGTTAAATAGGTATCGTGATCAATACAAGTTATTAGATACCGTTTACGTGGTTTTAGATGTTTTATTTTATTCTATTTCATTTTATAGAAACAGTATGTTTTGGTTTTGTGACAAAGTGCGGCGTTGAGTTCCGCCACTCAACTTTCATTGTCTTCGGAATTCAGCAAAAACTGGGGAACGGAAGTTTTTTTAATGGGAATGGGGTGTCTTATCACTGGATTCCCAGGCTTTCTACATTGTTATGTGTGGGATACTGGTGAAAGCTAAAAATATAATTGTTTTAGTTTATCTATCTACAATAATCATATCTACAATAATCATACAAATTTAGTTTATCTATCTAGAATAAATTAATCTATTTATTGAATAATTAATGACAAGCAGACATCATATTAATAATGTATTAAAGTAATATAAAACATGAACGACATATAAAAAACTTCGTTCAAAATATGCTTATTGGTACTTAATGGGGCCAATACTGGCAATTTAATATAACCCATTATGGATGAGAGAGACATCGGTAGCGAGCGAATCGGGAATGAACGCAAGCACGCGATACCTTCTACAATCAATTTCTTAGAAATAGTTATTTTATGTCAACGAAATTTGCTTACACACGAAAGCCATACATTGATCACACAGCACGACAAATTCCACGAACATTAGCCAGATGTAAGCTAAAAAAAGTTATAAACGGAGGCCGTCGTGGCTCAGTGGTACAAGTGTGTGACTGTAACGTGATGGCCGTGTGATCCCGGCTTAGTATAGGATCACCCTGGTACTGTCAGTGTCGTAAGAGGCGACTACAGTACGTGTGGTAGGGTTACGTCGCCACTAATGGCAACATGCACGGGCAGACTCGACCGGATTAATACCACCGCCGGTATTTAAAACCGGCGTGAAGTAGTGGCTCATGCCACTGCGTTTCGCATTAGGTAATGCTGGGCCCCGGCTCCCAACATCCTCCACCTTAAAGGTCGGCAACGCACCTGAAGCTCCTCTGGAGTTACATGGGGTCATGGGTGGCGGTGATCACTTACCACCAGGTGACCCGAATACTCGTTTGCCTTGTCCTCTCCCATAAAAAAAAAGATGGCTGTATGCTCGATTAATGAGTTGGTACTGAACAAAGTATCCCTTACCCCGCTACATGTGGGATACAGCACGAAGCTGAACGAAGAAAATAATACATTGAAAAATAAAGATATTTCAATAAACATAATATCAAAATAGAAGTACTCACAGGACCTGATTATCGATAATCTTAATTATGCAAAAGTAATAAAGGAATAGAAAATTTTCAATCAAATAAGCCAATAACTCCAATAAAATATGTAATATTTAAATATAGAAAATATTTTTAAATGCTATACGAAATAGAAATATTAGTTTATACAAGTACCAATATGAAAATGATAAATTAGCGCTTGTTCGAAACGATTCGTTCGGAGCGAGAGCTCGAGTATTTAGGCCTACAACTGAGATGTTATCTTTTCCTGCAATCACTAAATAGCGGAATGCGTAGTGTAGTGTGCTCTCAACGCAATTATTTAAAAATTCACGTGCTGCATTATTTATTAGATATCTCTTATTTTCTGGCATCTATTGTATTATCTATCTATATAATACGTATAAAACTCTATTTCACAACATAAATGTGAAACGAGAGCCAAGTTAAATGTAAAAGTAAAGAAACAGAATACGTAAAGTATATATATATATGATTACATATACATAAATGATTTATTTTATATTATGTGTGAAGGTCAACAGTCAATGTTATCATCGTGGTATACGTGTGATCACTTTCAATGTAAACTGACCTTTCTATTATTTTGTTTTAAATTCGTTTTTTTTATTTTTTTTTTATTAAAAGTAACTACATCCATGTGCACGTGCCTTTTTTATAATATTATTTCTTTGTTTGTTTATTTGGCATATCAACATTCGGGGTTAGCTTAAATTTTAAATTATAATAGCTTAAATGTATTCTTACATGCTAGGGTGAGTCTCCTCACTGACTGTTTTTTTTTATTAATTTTTTATTGTATATATTTATATTATGTCTACCTTAGTTCCTATTCTATTGATTTACCTATTCTACAAGATACAGAATTCGTCCTCCTCGTCCTCAAAAGGCCTCCGTCACTTTGTTATCCCGTGACTTAATGGACATTTAAAAAATTTTTCTACTATGTCTCTCGCTGAGGCCCCGACTCGGCTGATGAAGTTGCCGATGGCGTCACCACCGTCGTCGCACACACGTGTTGGTGTGTCTCGTTACTGCTACGACTGCATGAGGGATGCTCTCATGGATTGGGATCCTTACGCCTTTGACTCGGACGATGATGACGTTCTCTCTAGTATGTTCCTGTGCCTCGTGATCCAGTAATGTATCCTTGGTCCTTATGAGGGGTCTCTTCTCCTCCTGCGTATGAACCAAGTATAGGGTACCCGCACTGTCTGGTGGAATCCGCGCGCCAGTGAACTTTTCCCTTTTGAGGGAGTGGACGATGGGGCTCGATGAGTAGATGTTTGCGTACACCTCGGCGATGGCATAGGCGACGTCCATGGACAATATATATATATTTCGGCGTTGGTGAACTCCATGTTTACACGTCTATAACTTCTGAATGCAGTATCCGAACTAATCATCATATATCTATCTATCAGTATGACGTATACGTTAAAGTATAATACGTGTAATTTGTTTACTTAATAGTCGGTAAATTTTAAATATTTTGTTTATAAATAATAAGCGGCACAAGAGTGTGACTGTAACGCGACGGTCGTGGGTTCGATATCCACTCGAGTAAGTGAAATATTTATTTACGTTTATATTTCTATTTCTTCGCTCTGGTCTGAGAACCTATGTATTAATAATTAAAAAAAAAACTATAAATAAAACTGTTAACTGAAATTTTTGCAAAAGAAGACTCATAATTCGAGCGTTTGATGCAAAATTCATGTGAGGCATTATTTTACTTGAAGGAGAGTTGCATATTCATAGACGGCCTCTTGCGTCCAGCCATCGAGTGATTACCGAAGCCTAGGTCATGTCATCATACCTACTTACGTGACGTGATGGATATAAATACATATCCGTGTGTATACCTACTACACTATACTTCTGACGTCCACATCGCATTTTAAACCCCGTATAGATAATACACATTTTAGCGTCTACATCGATTTTTATACCGCAACTATTTTCAATATGTCATATCTAGTTTTTTGACATTGACGAGAAAAATTACGCATTTTCTTTTTTAATTTACTATTGAATTCTAAAAAATGTTCGAGTCTGACAGGGTCAATCAATGTCATATATTATATTTGAGAGTGAAGTATAAGCCAGTGCACCCTTCCTACGCTTTTCAGGCTAAATCATTAGATTTTTTTATAATTTTAGACAAATATAAATTCTTACAATAATATATAATACATGTGACCTTAGTTTTGTAAGGGGCGTCTAAGGAGCGGCGGCCGTAAAAGTGCTTTTTAAATAATTAAAATAACAAAATGTCACCTTAGCTTGTGACGTTTAAGTAAGTTATACCATTAGGTTGTCGTTACGTACAGTATTTCTTTATTCGTCACACAAACAATCGCTTATTGACACATTATTTATATAATTAAGTTTAGAAGGCTTAAAGTCGTTCTGTTATATTAGTATGTATTTATTTGTAATAAGAACGGAACGGAACGGTATTTAATTTCCCCTGCCATCGTGGCACCAGGGCACGAGTGTGACTGTTACGTGACAGTTGTGGGTTCTATCCCAAATCGAGGGACTAAATAATTATATTTTAATAGCTATTTTCATTTCTTTGATCTGGGATCAACAGGTAATGTCACAAAAATCAGCAGAAAGTGGGAAACAGAAAGTCTTAACACTAGGCCCACCCTGCTGTGTACGTGAAGCTGATTTATTTTATTTTGTCAAATGTTTATATATATATATATATATATTTCAAGAATGTAACCTCCATTTGATACTTGAAATCCTTTGTTACAATCGCTAAGTAAAACATGAGATATCTGTTGTTGGTCATTAATAAATATGACACATTATATTGCGACAATGATATTGTATGCAGTGCAGTCATAACACTTGTTAAGGAAATAAATTGAATGACAGAAGATCCATAATTGTACTGGTGACGATAGCTTAGAATTAAAACTATATTTTGCTTAAAAAAAAATATGATCATTTAGATTCTGGCCGTCGTTCAATGTCAGCGGTTCAGCGTCTGACAGACATTTCCGCACCCTGGTTAGAAGATAAAGTGCGGCGTTGAGTTTCGTAGATCATAATCAAAGCCTCGAAAGCAAACGGAGTGTTTTAACACTAAGTTCCCCCTTCTTACTCTGCTTTATGTGGGGTAAAGCGTGAAGCTATAATGAGAGACTCTAAGTTGTAATAATTTTATCTCATATTTTTCTTACAAAGTGTACTCTGTATGTGCGCGTACGATTTAAAGACCTTTTAAATATCCAACAAATAATTCACAAGATCCTACAATATCTCTTAAAAATTAAGGATTCGGGGGACAAAAATAATAATACCTTCATAACAATGCCATCATTTACAATATACCATATTGATCTTATAATGAGTGTAAAACAAAGAAACAACTGTACAGTCACAATAGGTTTACTTAAGCTCATAAAACAAGATGTTGGTATTCATTTACTTTAAATATTCTCTTGCACTGTTATAGTCAAATTCATTTCGTTGAACCAAAGTGCCACAGTCTCTAGACAAAATTGTCTTAGGGAAGGAAATTATTATTATATTAATAAATTATAACTTTCAAATTGAAAGTTCAGTAGATATATAAAAATATATTGTTCAAAATCAAGAAAAGAGATCAGATTTTAATTTTTTCACAAAATCAATTTACAAAGTTTTTATGTTGAATACAAAATTAGTAAATGTCTACGGTCCGTTTTACAAGTGTCAAATTATGACATTATGTCCGGATTGCGAAACTCATCATCATAAACACGAAGCTGTTTCGGTAATAACAAATGTAAATGCTTTACCAGTCCGATACACTGTTTTAGGGTCCAGTGTGAAATAAGAATAAGAGTTCTTTTTTGACGCCAAATAGCATAAAATTAAATCAGCATCACGCCGTATCCCGCACACAGCAGAGTAGGCAGAGGGAACCAAGTGCTATGACACTCCGCTTCTTACTTTCCGCCGTATTTTGGAGCCATTGCGTGTTGACTGGCAGAACTCAACGCCGCGATTTGCCTTGGCACCAGAGCGAAGGTATTCAAATTTAAATTTGAATAAATATTTAATTTTTTCGAATGGGGATCGAACCCACAACCAATCGCGTTTAAAGTCACACTTTGTGTTCCTGCGCCACGTAGGCGTCGTAGGCGACTGTGTTCAAATGGAACAAGGCATATACAATTTGTATGCGACGATTATTTGTAAGAATTTTACTAAAAATAATTTTAGATATTTATTGTGTAAATATTTATTTATCAACCTAATTATGTTACATATATATAAAAATAACTTGACTTTTAATATTTCAGCATTCAGTATAAACAATGGTTTTTTAAATATTTTTTCTAGCGTTTTAATAACGCTTAGTACCTAGGTCTAGTCACCTCTTAATAAGTATACGAATATTACAGCTTCTTTTTAGCTTAACGTTTTAATCGACAAAGTAGAGTCGACAGAGAAACCTATATCATGACATTTAGTTTTTCACTTTCTATCCGACTAAAAAACAGTTTGCGACATTTTTAGTGTTTAAAGGTGAAAAAAATTTATTCGCTGGTAATCGAATCTAATAGAACCGAATATTATAATAACACGGAGCTTGAGAGCTTACATTTCATGTTGAGTAGACTCTTACAGACGAAACCGCAGGTCATGGCTAGTAAGAAATTGAAAATATAAAGTATACCTTAAAGGGTCATCACGGTGATCCCGTGTTTGCCAGTCTTTTACCTATACAAAAAAATACAAACCAATTTACGATTAAAATAATTAATTTCACACAAACAAAGCTTCATACAGGAGTTAATTTATTATAACGTTCATAGGTACTTGAGTAGTCAGATGCTAGCACTCGACATTCCTCACCGAAAGATGGAGCACCTACTGCGTTCGTAGGGTAAATGCAACATAAAACTTAACAATATTAAACAATTATTATGTAATATGAGGAAAAAATTATATACAAAATAGTATAATAGCTGCATTGAATCGATTAACGTATGTACAGTATTCGACTAAAAAAAAAACCATTTCACTCTAGTAGTTCCTGAGATGCAAAATTTAAACATTCTTTTCATCTTTATAATGTTAGTAAAGATTTATAAATAGCAACGAAAATTTATTAACAGCTATTAAATAACATTATTTATTATGCAGCCCTACATTTATTTATCTCATATATCATTCTAATATAATTGCTTCCGCATCACCCACAAGTGTCTGTGATGTGCAACAGTTTCGGTACATGTTTCATAACTCTATCAAGAGCCGTAGTTAGTACTAATATTGTTTATATTGCTACAGATGCCATATCTCAAAAAAATGTCGGGATATCACTAATTTTATCGATTTAATCAATTCGTGTTTTTATTTTTAGCTTCACGCTGTAACCTGCATGTTGCCGGGTAGGCAGAGGGACCCTAGTTAGGATACTCTTCTCCCTAATCCTCTCCGCCATTTTCTGGAAGCATTGCGTGACGAGAGGTGGAAATTCCACGTCGAAATTATTACATATTTTATTTTGTCAAGTGGGAATTGAATCCACAACTTGTCGCGTTACAAGCTTGTGCTACTGCGTCACGACCTCTACTAAGAAAAAGTACTCCTATTTTTTTATTATCAAATTTTCAATTCCATTGACATTGAAATATTTCTCACTACATCATTTTATCATGAGATGATGAGATACATGATGATAGGGTGACTATATTTTTAATAAATAAGGTATATTCGTGTTGTGAATTGTACTTTAAAATGTGGTAACTATACTTACTGCGACATGGTCGGTTTTACATGGAATTTCTAAAATGCTGGTTTGAGGTACTTAATGATGTCCCTAAATGCACCAAGCCTCGAACAAAACTGTGCGGATTTCTCTCTCTTTTTTTCCATAATGATATTTTCAGAAAATCCCAAAATTGGTGATAACTTTTAAACTATGTAACGATTACGATTTTAATGAGGTGTTCACTAAAGATATAAATTAATTGAATTAAATGAAAATAATTGATAATGTGGCTGGTTTGTAAGTAAAGAAGTAAGTAAAGAGAAAATGCACATGTTTGCGCTCATTCTTCGCAAGTTATACTTACAACAGTCTTAAAAAAGTCTATCTCCTAAGGATAAAAATAATAATAAATTTATTTATTTTCGATAATAAACAGTATAAATTTGACTAGTTAACATATTAAGAACATGCAACCTTCTGATCCGCCTATCCCTAAGTGACGTCACATATTTTCAATTTTTTACACATTCATATATTAAAAAGTGATGACAACGTGTCACGCTTTTGTCTAACTAATTCCTCCCACTTAATGCTTAATGCCCTTAGCAAATAATATACTCGTTTCTATACTTCGTTAGAAATACTCGATAATCTGTAAATAATTTTATAAACCGCCAGCCAATAAAAGCATGCATACATATATTAAGCCTGAGTGAGGTATAGAGTACAAATAACTGCGAAGACCGAGACATTTCATTGAGAATCTTTAGAGACGATACAATAAAAATGACAAAACTATTAAAAATATGAAACATTTAATGTGAAATAATTAAGAGATCTATAGAGAGCTAGGAAGCTTTAATATATAACAAAATAGTATCTTATCAAAAAACTGTTGAGCGTTCTCTATAATCTATTCTATCTCGAGAAATATATTCTCTATAATAAATGAAAATAAAGAAAAAATAAAAAAAACTCACTGCAGTCACTTTCGTCAGAGCCATCGTCGCAATCGCTAACACGATCACACAGCTTATCAGGAGAGATGCAACGGGTCTCGTCACACTGTATTGCATCTTCGGGACACGCTGTCAACAAGAAAAAACTATTAAATATAATATATATATATATTTATACTCTAAACCTAACGTTTAATAAGCATGGTTTGATTCTGTTTCGAATGTCATATTCTTTAGATGTGCCTTAATAAGTTTTCAGGAAGTGACGGTTAATATGATACAATAATTATTAATTTTTATCAATCATTGCCTGTAGTTTCATGTCTATTACTCTTGTTGTCTTGATTGTGTG
Source organism: Heliconius aoede (assembly GCA_037355905.1). Taxonomy (NCBI): domain Eukaryota; kingdom Metazoa; phylum Arthropoda; class Insecta; order Lepidoptera; family Nymphalidae; genus Heliconius; species Heliconius aoede. The sequence continues at coordinate 161,663 of JBAIZZ010000370.1, read as the reverse complement.
GTGTATATTTACAAGTTTTATAGATTATTCGACGGTTCAAATTTACTTTCCATGTTTATGATATATGTACAACACAATGTGTGTTAAGTAATAGTAAAGCAAAAAGTGTATTTTTCTCGCAGTTAATATAAAAAAGAAATAATCTCACTGTACAGTGTTCTTTATCTATAAATAAAAAAATATATAAATTACCCGCGAAATGTTTTTTCAAAAATCAATACACTACACTATTATTTTATAAATTTTATTTATTATTATTTATTATTATTTATAAACGAAACTACAGGGAAAAATTAGCTCTGCCTAAAAAACAACAACAAAACGTCCGCCTTTATTATACTCTATTTTTACGTGCAGAAAATAAATGCGAGTTGATGTTAGACAGTTCTATAATATATTATACGATATCTTATACCCATATAGCGAATTCATAATTAAAATTGATTTTTATAACATGGAATTTAGCACTCTGCACTTTAACTTTGTGCGGCCGCTAATTTTACACCGTGCTATAGATGACAACTTAAGTCAAACGTTACATATCTAAGGACCTCTGTCTGTCGGTCTGTCTGTGACGTGGTCACGGCCAAGCCGCTGATCCGATTGTGACAAAATTGGTAGGTCAATTTTTTTCTTATTATTTCTTTTGTGTTAATTTTAATACATGTTCGATCTTCTACTAATGTCGCTCTTTGCTGTTTGTTATTAATTCATATTTTTGTTTGATTTTCTTCCCTTATTCGAGTTAGTAGATTAGTTAGATATTTTTTGGTTAGGTTAAATATCTTATTAAGGTATATGTTCTTACTCGGTGCTTCTGGAATCTCTCCTGGGCTCTCAGTGGCCGGTTCAGAATCAACATCGGGATACTGGTTGTCCGGGCCTTATGTCAAAAAATAACACAAATAAACAAAAAAAAAAGAAAATAAAATAATAATAGCATAAAAAACAAAGGAAGTATATTTGTTAAGCATGTTGAGTTGTACCTGGTAAGTCATAATCATCGCCCCTTCGCTCCTGTGGCACGATTGTGGTGGTAGCATAAGGTATAAAATTTTCATTTTCGTTCTCATCTTGGCCAGGCAGAATTTTGTTTTCAGTACGGTCTTTTGAAAAATAACATAAAAAGAAAATAAACAAAATGATAAACATAAAATAATAATCTTATTCATATTATTAATGAAAAATCATGAATTTAAAGAAGAATTAGTAATATAATCATCATTATCTTATTTAAAAATATAATATATAAGTAAGTAAAGTAAAGTAAGTAAATTACTCTTAATTGTACACCAAATAATTAATTACAAAAACTGTTCACAATGATATATGAAAAAAATACAATAGGCGGCCTTATTGCTAAGCCAGCAATCTCTTCCAGGCAAACATTGGATAGAAGAGAGTTTAAACTAAATTAGGTGTACTAAATAAATCTAACTGTATAAAAATATACAAATATATATACGTATACATATATAAAAACTTATATAACATGCATACATAAATATAAACATATACACATATACATACATACATAATATATATACATACATAATAAAATTTGTAGGAATAGTAAACGTATTAATTCATTTTGTCAATTATACTTAAGATTCTCCAAGTGTCATATAATATTCCTTAAGTCTTTTTTTAAAGGCCATTAATGTTTGAGATTTCAGATATATATATATAAAGTTATATATCATATTTTGTCGTTATACAAGACAAAAATATTTTAAAAAATCATAATAAATAATAAACAATACTTGCAAAATCAAAAAAAATAAAAATACCCGAGCATTCATATTCGTCTGAAGCATCAGGGCAGTTCTCGATACCGTCGCACTTTTCTGACGCGGGAATACACCTACTGTCCTCTACGCACTTGAACTCGTCAGCAGCGCACGTGTCCAGAGGAACGTTGTAGGCTGATATAACAAAACTACTTTGAAGGTGGAGATTCTCTTATTTTTAAAATAATAGAATAATTACTCAAATATTAGAAAAATCGATATAAATTTCGCGGATTTTTAAAACTCCCGTATGTATGTATGTATTTGTGTGTATGTGAGCAGAACACAATGTAGATTTGAAAAAATAATTGATTCTATCTGATTTTATATTTGAATTTGGATTATTTGGTATTCTTGATGTCTATTCGGTTCTTATTAATAGAGAGTGGGGTAAGTACGCTTAAATAAATATTTTCATAATAGTTCACCTGGATCAATAACAGTTGCACTGAAGTCTTCGTCGTTGACTGCGACGGTGCCCAGCATCCTCTTGTTGCGAATGTAATCATGCAATATGCTCGCTATCCTATCAGTGTCCTCGTAGCCCATTGTAACTATTTCTAAAGTCACCTTGCAAGTAAATTCATCAGTTGGACGGGACCTGAAAATCATATGGATCAATCGAATACATAATTACAATGAAATCTTTTTTGGAATATTAAATAATATACCACCGGATTACATCCTAGATCAGTGCCTTATTTAAAAAAAAAAAGAAGTATCTGTTTATAATTATTGACAGTTATTAGTAAAAATTTATTGAAGTTGTTATAATTAAAGATTAAGGCAACGAATTATTTTAAAATAAACATTAGTTTGTGTGTTAATTTAATATACAATACGTTATCCGCGCGCCACTACAGATAAAATTTCGAAAATTTACATTTCAAATATGAAAAAAAACTCGAATCATATTTTATATTTTTTTGGAATTCTTTTAATCATAATCATATTATAGACTAGCGACCAGTTCGCGGGTTCGCCCGAATGAAATACAAAATAATCTTTTTTCTCTTCGGAATTACTTTCGTGATCTTTTTCGTTGTATCCAGCACACAGCAGGGTAGGCAGAGGGAACCTTGGCGGGCTTGGCGGAAGGGAAATTCTCAGAATTCAACGCCGCGCTTAACCTCCACACCAGAGCGAAGAAAAATGGAAATATAAACGTAAAGAAATATTTCACTTCCTCGAGTGAGAATCGAACCCACAACCGTCGCGTTTACGGCCGCACCCTTGTGCCACTGCGCCACGACGGCCTAATAATATTATTTTAAATTATTTACATTTTAAAGAAAATATTCATAAATATTCATAGCTAAAGTTAAATCCAATTCAATAAAACAATTCTTTTGTAGCAATATTGTCGCACACAATATTTCATATTGTCATATTTTTTTAAATTTATGAACCGATTTAAATAAAACTAACACTAAATGTTAATGGAAGATTGCCAAAACACAACAGGGTAAACAGTATTTTCATCGGTTAAGCCGTTTCTCAGATTTGCGTGAACAAACGCACAGACAAACAGATATAACATATAAAATATAAAATAATTAAATATTATTGTTGTGGGTTCTATCACATTAATAAAAGCCCGAATAATAGATTTTCTCATATATCTTGAATGTACAGACAGCGATTAGTTAAAGTTTTTTTTTATATGAACGAGTATAGATAAAAAAAAATACTTTACTTACTGTATCCGAACAAGGCTAGCACGATGACTGCCTGGTACATGCGCGTAAACCGCATTTACAGCAACAGCGAGAGAAGAACTGAAATTCTTGAACTCGATCGAATCTCTGTTGGAGTACTTTTGCTGATATGGCTCCATCACGACGAACGTGACTCTAATTGTTTCTGTAACATGAAATAGAGCAAATGTTGGTTTAATGACAGTATTTACTTTTATTTATGTATTAAGTTAATGATATAATCATTTATCGTCTGAATTTATTTATATGAAACTCAAATTTATTAATTTAAACTCAATCCTATTAAAAGGATTTATATGTTTCATTAATAGACGGAAAATATCATGTTTCTAAGTCAAAGCGAGTAAGTTAAGTTTTTAAGTCAGTCTCAGTCATAATATTTTTTTTTATGGGAGAGGACAAGGTCAAATAGCGTTCGGGTCACCTGATGGTAAGTGATCACCGCCACCCACCGAATACAGGAGCTACAGGCTTTTAAGGTGGAGATGAAGGGCGCCGGGGCCCGGCAGTACCTAATGTGAAACGCAGTGGCAAGAGCCACTACTTCACGCTGGTTTTAAATGCCGGGGGTGGTATTAATCCGGTCGAGTCTGCCCATGCGTGTTGCCATTACTGGCGACGTGACTCTACCACACGTACTTTAGTCGCCTCTTACGACACCGACAGTACCAGGGTTTGATCCAATTCTAAGCCGGGATCACAGAATTTAAATTTAATGCAGATATTTTAACGTTAATCTATTAATAAACGCTCGAGCTAAATTTAAGGGTTTTTTTAATACTTTACAAGACTTTGAAAGTACGAGATTTCATTCAAGTAGGACAAATAGCTTAGGAATAGTGAAGGAAACAAAAATTATTCAAAATGATATGAGTAATATTACATTCAATATCGCCTGTCTAAATATGGAATTCAAAGTACGTATTTGAAAAATAAAATTTGACGTATAAAAATATTATTTGGAGTTATAAATCTATATTGAGAAGTAAGGTAAAAGTTTATACTCACTTTCTCTAGGTTCCCGCTCCAGTACATCTGACACCCCTGAGCCTTCAACAAACTCGGTGTCGCTGTCTTCGTTATTATCGCTGAAAAAGTCAATGTTGACAAAATATTAAAAACTGTCTAATAATAATGGAAGTACAAAAACACCTACATTTTTGTTAAGAGTATTTAGCCTTTTATATAAAAACTATTTCAGATGATATTCATTACCGACTCAAGAGAATCAACATTTTAATTTCCTTGCCAAAGGGCTGTGTTGAGTTCCGCTACTTAATACGCAATATTTTGAAAACTGAGCGGAAAGTAAAGAACAAAATGTCTTCAAGTGTGAAGACAGACAGACCTAGTAGCGTAGAGGGAACCTATTGAGGTTCCCTCTACGCTACTAGGAGGCCATAAAACATATGTGAACATATGTTACAACAGGTACTTACATTTCGTTGTCATCTTCTGTCAAATTTTCTTCGTTGGGTGATGCCGTGGACCACGAAAAACCTGAAATATTAAAAAAAGACCATTTACAAAAATGATATGATGATCTTTTATATCATTTTCAATATATATATATTTATCATTTTCATCAACGACGACTGAAATACGATGAAAAAAAAATAGTTTTATAATATGAATCTCTAATCCTGTATAATAAACACAATAAATTAAAAATCAAAAAGATAAAATTGATACGTGGGGAACTGAGTGTTTAAACACTAGTTTCACAGGTTCCCTATTTCTCAGTGTTTTGCTAAGTGCATGTTACAATAGAGTAACGCTAAAAAAGAAAAAGACAACAAAGAATTCACATTAGAATACACTATACGCGTTATTTTTTAAAGAATTTCTTACGCAATATAAAAAGAGCTACAAAATCATAATATTGGATAGAGAAAAGTAGGTACATAACACATAGCATTGGTCAAAAATATCTATCTAGTTACAAAACGTTGCAAAACATGATCATACGTAAGTAGATACTGCAGATTATTTAAATAAAACTGTTGTAACTAAAAATTTTCAGCTCTAAATTAAAAGCATACTTAATTGTGTTGTTATTATAAATTATTTTAATTAAGTTAAGATGAAATCTACAATAAAACAAATCAACTTACTATCTAAGGCAAATCGCTTAAGCCTCTGCAAATGTCGGCCAAAGCCGGTCTCACCAGCATCCACTTCCAAAAATTCATTTTCCCCCTCCCAATAGATGTCCTCTGCTAGTGTTGCCTAGAATATAAAAAAAATAAGATGTAACACCTATGTGAATATGTGTAAAAGAGGGGCTATAATAATATAATATTTATTTATTTAGTTTAAATTTATTTAATTAGTTTTCAATATCATATATATATATATATATTGATTCAACAACCGCCTCACAAAAATAATTTTATTGGTTGTATGTTTCATTAGAATCGAAAGTAAAGTGGTCGCTTTTTTATTTTCTTGTTTTCTCCTTGTGGCCAAAACATTATTCACCTCACCATAATTTAATATTCATAACTTAATTACACATTAAGGAAAAATAGATAAATATCTATGTTTAGGGTATTGTTGATATCTTGGTACAGTATGGGATTCAAGTAATTAAATTATCAATTTGAAAAGGCTTTACGATACTACTCTATTCTGCAGATTTGATCATAGGTGTGTGCGTTCATTATATATAAACTGGATATTTAGAGGTTTTTTTTTTGCTTCACGCTGAAACCTAGAAACCTAGTTGGGACACTCCGATCCCATTAAGTCACTTTCATTCGATTCTTTCAGCCAAATTCTGGAGGCATTGCATTTTGACTGGTTTCTTATCTGAGCGAGGAAATGAAAATATTAATTATTTCCCATACTCATGTCAGGACTGAGCCCACACCCTATGGCATTCACAATCGCACGCTTGTGCCCATGTGCCACGACTGGTCTCTATTAAAAGAGATAACAGTATAAAGAACATACGATTGACTAACTGTTAATTCTGCTTTAGAGAAACAATTATGTTTGGATGTCATAAGCCTGAGAGTACACCTCTAAACTTTTTATACTATTACTGTATATAAGAGTAATATTATATTATATGAGTTTTAATTCTAACAGAAAACTGAAATTTCTTTTCCTTGTAGATTAATACATTTTTAGACGTTAATACATTTTTCAAGTTGTCAACTGATAACTGATAATGATAATATTATTATAACAAATAAACAAATAATAATTTATATACTAAATATATACAATTATTATTAGAAGGAGGTTTTTGGGATGTCTCCAAGAATAGGTAGGTACTTATTGGTGTTTGGGATTGGTCTGCGCACGTTCCGCCCCGCCCAAGTAACGATTCCGATTTGACGGCCCCCTTGCCTTGAATAAAGCATTTGACCTTCTTATCAGACTGAAATCCAAATAAAATGAGAAAAAAACTCTAATCTATTTTCTGGAGATGACAAACTAAGGGTACCGTATATAATGCGCCCGATAGTTGCTGCCCGCTTGTGAATCAACGTGATGGAAACGTCTATGTAATTTGACTTTAATGGTTTCAGAATTAATCGATGCCTTTTAATATGTAAGTATTATTTCTCTAACTTTAAAGTAATTTAAGTATATTTAACCAATTTTGGTTTAACCAAGTTTCGGGGTTCAATTCACACCGTAAGAGTAGAACGCCAAGCAATTAATGATAAAATTTTTTTAAATAACTTTAACGACGGAAAATATTATACCTGAAACACAATTTTTCTCTTTAAATGGTTATACCTTAAAATCAAAAGTAAATTAGTCGCTGTGTGTGCTTTGCTTTGTCGCGTGTTTTCTTGTTTTTTTTTCCTGTGATTGGAATTTTTACTTAAAATTTATATGGCACCACCTTCTTCGAGTTTCGATTTGTTCACTTGACCAGTTCGATTTTGACGTAACCTTTACGTCAAATTCGAATTGCCTACTGTATAACATCAGCTTCACGCTGTATCCCGCACACAGCAGGGTAGGCAGAGTTAACCTAGTGTTAAGACATTCCGTTCTCCACTTTCTGCCGCATTCTGGAGGCAAATTTATTTAATACTTTATATGAATTTAAACAAATATAAAATATACCGTTTAATAGTCTCCTCAGATTTTTCATTGGTGACAGACCACAGATTTTCATACAGATGGTGAGAATAAAATAATTTTGAAGTACAATGCACAATAATAAAATATAAAGTTCGTATACATAGGTAATTAATATATATTATGTTATTACGTAAAATATTTGACTTATTTTTTCGCCTCACGTTGTATCCCGCATGTATTAATTATAAATACAATCAAACCATTTATAAAAATTTGAACGTTTTTTCCTTGTTCTTTTAAAGATAGTGAATCAAATTTATTATTCCTTTGGTTCAAGGTCTCGTTTTATCTGATGGCAAAATACTGGGAATACATTTTTTAAATAAAAATAATAGCGCATCGATTCATGTTGGGTCGACCAAAACGGTGAATATCTTAAATTCCTTCTAAAATATATCTTGTCAATTCATACTAAGGAATTCCTAACACCAAAACGGTACAGAATACTATATTTTTATGAAATAAAATGGAATAACGTAAGGTAAATACACAGAGGCAACCTAGTAAAGATAGAGAAAGCATATCTTGTTGAGTAGCGGAACTCAACGCTACACTTTGCCTCGACACTGGATTGGAAAAAATGGAAATATTCAATATATCATTTCCTCGATTGTGAAACGGACCTTATACACATATGTAATTACATATAAAAAAAGTTCTTAAAATTACAAAATCTATTTTTCACAACTTAATAATATAAGCAAATCAAACCCACACAGTTGAAAAAAAATTGTAGCAATCATCAATCCTTTTCACAGGCTCGGCTAGTATCATGTAACATAGGTCAAAGCAAGAGCAAATAAAAGGCCTCATTAGGCGCATACAACATCGTGCGATTCGCAAATAAATCGACCCTCAAGCCGCAATTAGGGAGGGGGAGGTTAGGAACAGGGATTTCTTTGCAATTTTACTTAGTCCAACATGATCCGCTGACGAGTGTGGAGGACGCGACAAGGAAGATAATAGCGGGGACCGGCGGCGTCTGGCCTTTGACTTTTGTAACGGTTACTAATATAATATATATTTATTTATTGTAACAAACAACGGATAGTTATTTATTATATAACTGATTTTTTTTTTTTATCCAATAATTTATAATAAGAGTATGTTAGTCATGTTAACTTTTAAATACATATATCATCTCTTCTATTACATATTTCGGCTAATTGAATAAATACAAAATGATAACTTCGACATTTGCGGTAAAGACTTTGGTTTAAAAACTTTATTAATGTTTGTGAAATCGAAACTCATTTTGTGAATAAACCTTTATAAAATGGTATTTTAATACATTTACAATATTTATAGGATGACTTTACAATTTGGCCCGTTATTGGGTCATTGGTTTAAAATAATATTATTTATATAATTATAGAATTGAAGCATTTTTATAATTTATACTTTTTATGTACTCGTAGTCATATTTTTAATATTTTTGTTTAGTATTATAAATGAATCTCATGATTCATTCATGCGACAGCCATATTATATTGGATCATTTTACAGAACCGTACGATTTCCATTTTCTAAGAAATAAATAACTAGAATAACATATATCAAAAAAGGTATTTCGTTATGTATTGAAATTAAATTATTTAATAATAATATGAGGCCAGTCGTGGCGCAGATGTACAAGTGTGTGCCTGTAAAGGCGAACGCTGTCAACGGGTTCGTTTCCCACACGACGATATAAAATGTTTCTTATTTTCATTCCTTGGCTCTGGTAACGCAGCGTTGAGTTGCGCCAGTCGACATTTAATATCTCAAGGATTCGGAGGCATGTGAGGGGCGAAGTGTGTTAAAAATAAGCTCTGTCTGCCTATCCTGCTACATGCGGGATAACCTTAAGGATGAAAAAAAAAACAAGCCCAAGTCCCAACTTCAAGCTAACATCAACCGTGTTGCAGTGGCATCGTTAAGCCATTTAGAAACAAACAGAATATATCGAATCTGATGCTTTATTTTATGAGAGAAATATCAATAAAAAAAGACCAGCATGCGTAATTTTTTTTCCGTAGTACAAAAATACAAAATATGAACATTGAAATAGTCTTCATCTTGAAAGATATTTTCAACATGAAGACTTATATCACATATTATCTAAATAAATGCTTACTATATTTTTAAAAATTTTAAACTACTGCCAATAAAAATCGCAAAAGAATCATCGGCACATCCTGCTCGCAACATCATACACCATACATATTCACTTGACAAATATTCGTTAATCGCTAATATAAATAACAGATAACTGGCGTGACCATGACAACGTAAAACAAATATTAAAATGCTAGCTAGCCACATAATACACATGTCTTCGTCTGGACAATTTTGAAATGTCTTAATAAATTCAAATAAATCAACTTAATTAAGTTTTTATTTTTTCTTAATAAAGTAAGCTACTATATAAATAAAGTATACTAGCAGCGACTGATAATTACTATTAAGAAAGTACAAAATAAATATGTATAAAAGTTAGATCAAAGAAGGTGAGAAAATAAAGCGATTTAAAAAACCGAACAAGCGCGAGTAGGGCTTGCCCACCGATGGTTCCGTACAAAAATTGGGGGTCTCGAGCTTTTTCTGAAATTCAAGCTTAGCTTAGCCAGAGCTCTTTTATCTGATATCTCACTTGAACTAGCGGCTTGAATACCCAATATTGCCCCCCTTTTTAGGATTTAACCACAAATGTATAGTTTTCAGAGTTTTTCCTAAGTACTACCCTTATGTTAAGTGCCAAATTTCATAATTCTAGATCAATTGGAAGTACTCTATGAATTTTGATTCTCTTTACAAGCTATATCTGTCTTTAAGTAATTGTAGAAATACGTTTTTTGCAGGAAATCATGGAGCCTTAGATCTGTGTATCTGGTTGGAATTTCAACTAGATATCTGCAAGCATTCTTGAGATAAAGGTTTATGACAGACAGAGAAACAGACGGACGGTCAACAAAGTATTTATAAGGGTTCCTTTTTTCCTTAAAAGGTACGGAACCCTACAACGAAACGTATTAATGATTAATAATATTTTTTACAAAAAGTAATGATATCCTATAAAAAACGTAAATGTGATATAAAAGCCAAGTAAAATGTTAACTAATGCGTCGTTCTTGATCTCACCGACAAAACAATGGGAGATCTAAATGGGTGCCGAGTTCTGTGTTCACTCAGATTGAATTCAATCTGTAAATTTGACTTACTTATTTTGTACCACCAACCACCAAATATCAAGTTAATACTCCAGTATAAGCTGAAACGACATTAACTTGCAAATAATATATAATAAAGTGTTCTAGGCTTTGAAAAATATCTCAAAATTTTGGAAATCCATTTTATAATTTAGTATAACAAAATGGGTACAATATACAGATACAGACGTGAACGTGTGTATAGCTTAATTGCCTAGGCTATGCTTACATCCTGCACAAGAGGCAGCTGACTTAATATTAGATAAAAAAAATTGGAGAACTATTTTTAATTTATAAATAAAATATGTTTGCAATTTTTTTAGCTTGCATCTCCCACTTCATATCAAGACATTTCATATTGGTCTTTGTTTAAATATGAGTACAATCCACGAGTCGTTAGCGGAGTTTTGCATTTATGTGACTGATCACCTCAACTAAAGAAGATAAAGAAGAGAAAAATAACTTTTAAAAATAAAATTTACTATTAACCTAATACATTGTTTTACATAATTGTGAATAACAACAATTACGTTTCCGGAACGAAAGATCACCAGTAGGTATCGTGAGGTTTGAGAGACGACTTACATACAAACTTTGATAGCCTTTTTTTTTTCTTATATTGCTGGCCGCCGCCAGCCGACCGCCTATACGGAGGGCAAGTGCCTTACGGATGAGTGGTACTCTGGGACTCACCGGTGAATCCGATCCTACCCTCTAAAAACCCAGGGGAAACCCTCTCCACCAAAATGAGACGCAGCAGGATCGCTCGCGCACACTACTACGACGCCTCGGTGAAACTTTCAGTTTCAGTTCATACCCTAATTCAACCAAGTTCAAGTTTACTTTTCGTTATAAAAAAATAGCCTCACTTTCACAAGTTTAAAACTAAAAAAAATTAAAACTAAAGAAACAAAAAGCTTTAAAATTTTAATATCAAAGAATAAACCAATCGGTTTATTTCAATTCAATCAAATAATTGTGACATATCTTGTTACACATATTTTACGTGTCACGTGTCCAAATTTTCTGCGAATGCTTCAAATATTTTATTTTTTAACTTCACGCTGTATTCTGAACATAGTAGAGTAGACACAGGGAACATGCGAACCTAGTGTTAAGACACTTCCGTTTCCTACTTTCCTCCAAATTCTATAGACACTGCGTGTTGAGTGGCGGAACTCAACGCCGCTATGTAAACTATATTTTATGCACTAATGGTATGAACCTTGGACATTTTACAGTGTTCTAAAAATACCTATCTGTTATATTTTAACAACTACTTTTTATATATAATTATTATTAATATATTCTGTAAGCACATAGTGCACAAAGTAAAAGTCATGTCAAGTACTGCACATTAATAATATTCGTTAAGACTGTGGTATTGAAATGAAAAGAAGAGGAAAGCGTTCTGGTTTCGTTAGCGCAAACAAATGAACGAGCCTCCACGTTTACCTTAATCCGTCTGGAAGCGTCACAAAGCAGAGGGTTGGAAAGAATCCCCACCTTGGCTACATCTACCGGGTAAACAAATAGAATGTTCTCATACTCAAATAGTAAAGAACGCTCAGAACGCCATTTTTAACAATTTTATTATACATTATTATCTCCAATCGTATGTAATATGTGGTTATATTTTACAATTAGTGAGTTTACAATTAGTTTACAATTAGTTTAAATATTTGACGGTCGTGTTTCTGGTGGGGAAAGGGGGGAGGGGGTAAAGTACCACACAATATTTTTATAATATAAGATTAATAATGAAGGCTATTTTACGTCACAATTATTATATTATAGCACAGATGATTACCTCAATTAACTATAAGTAAAAAATATGCAAACGATACGAACTAAAAACAGTCATTACAACGAATATGGAAAAAAAAATATTTTAAAAAGCTATTTTAAATGCATATATACATATAGTATATTTAATAAGGAATAAATAAATTTCTAATATCAATATATTGGCAGTTCGGACCAGTCGTGGTGCAGGAGCACAATCGTGTGACTGTTCTGTTATGGATTCGATTGCTACTCGAGGGAGTCAAAAGAATTCGACGGAAAGAGGGGAACGGAAGTGTCTTAAAAAAATATTATAGTTTTAAAATCTTATTTTTAAAGTTATATTTATTTTTGTGAAAAGTACAATGTACTGTGATGAATAAATATTCGTAATGTAATGCATTTAATCGGCTCCAATAAGCTACGGGGCAAATTCAAAAGGAAAACAGTTCATATAAAAAATTCTGCACTCGTCAGTACTCGTGAAATAATCAAATTTCAATAATTCTGTTTCATAGATGTATGGATATATCTACATATGTATCTGAATACAATTTATAATAAAGAAATAATTAGAGATTCAGTATCGAACATCGTAAATTTTTAATAATAATTTATGACATCTTTATAATGTTTCTACGAAGTGGGTGTTTCATATATTTATAATTTCTAATATATAAATGTTTATATATTATTGCCGGAGCTGCCTGATAAGCTGCATTGTCGGATGTCTAGTCTCGTATAAACAGTTCAATGCAATTGCAACTTTTATTCTTATTTTGATAAGATTTAGAGTATATCATGTGAACAGATTTAAATAAGTTCACTCTATTATAAAGCTTAATGTACGGAGAGAACGGCGGAAGTGGCGAGGAAGAATAACTTAGCTATGACTTAGAGGCAGGGGTCGGGCGGATTGTGTTCATTAATACCTACTGTAATGAAGGCGCGCCTCAAATTGTTTTCTCAATTAGTGAAAGATAGATAAAGTAAAATAATTCAAAATGATGTGTATATCGTTTGTGATATTTAATTATTTCAAATATATTATGTTCTTGCGGCGTTGAGTTCTGCCACTCAACACGCGATGCCTCCAGAATCCCGCAGAAAGTGGGGAACGGAGTGTCTTAATACTAGGTCCCCTCTGCCCACCCTGCTGTGTGCGGGATACAGCGTGAAGGTGATTTTGTTTAATGTTTTTTGATTTTCAATTCTTTATATTTTAAATAAACTCGACTACACGATGTATCTTGCATGTAGCAGGATACGAAGAGGGAGTGTTAAGACACTCCGCTCCCCACTTTCCGCTAAATTACCAGGACTGGCCTCATATTATAAGTTCTAGAAATACAAAAAATATAACAAAAAAATATTAGCTCGTTCCATATTCTCGATTAGACTCAATTATATATTTGCTTTATAACAACGCCAATAAACTGAACACAAGCACCCCAGCAACTCGATTTAGCAACTAGACTTCTAGTGCAGCAACTCGATCTATTATTTACGCTTACTATTGGCCAGTCGTGGCGCAGAGGCATAATGTGTGACTGTAAACACGACTGGTTGTGGGTTCGATCCCCACTAGAGGAAATGAAATATTTATTTAAATTTATATTCCCATTACTTGCCTTACATAATGACTTCAATCAATCCAGTTCAGTGCAAAAATAGTGGAGAACGGAGTGTCTTAACACTATATTCTCTCTGCCGACCCTGCTGTGTGCGACATACAGCGTGTAGCGGGTTTTTAGAGTTCCGTATTTTTTAAGGAAAAAAGGAAACAAGATCGGACGTACGAACGTATACTAGCCAAATTATTTGATACAAATTTAATTGCAATTGGTTCATTAGACTAGATAGTCTAATATACACCTAAGTAATTTTGAGTTGACGACACAATGAATGATCAAAATTAGATTTAATTGGAGCTAGTAGTAAGTAGAAAATTAATTGGATTAACATTTAAAAATTTGACTGAGAAGTAAAATCTTTCTGACGGATAGGCACCCTTACTCATAAACTTTATTCGATTCTAAGCAATACCCCAAGTCAAAAACGTCGTAACTACGCGTTATTTCAGTACCACACTGATGGAATACAAGTAGTGTTCCATCACGATCTTTTAAAATATTAACTGTAATCAAACGTGCTGGTAATGGAAAAATGTATATAATTTGTTTTCCTTTATTAACTAAAATCATAATTTGTAAGTATTATATAAAAAATTTAAGCATCACTTCGATTATCTTTATCTATAACCATCAAATCACCTTGATTCCCTTCACCCTTTATTTCGAAAACATATTGTAATAGATAATCTCATATACGTATTGAAACAATATGTGTTATAGTGTATGATTAAATAAAAATATTATATGAAAAAATAAATAAATAATATATATATATATATATGGCAGTTTTCTATAATTAACATAGTTTCTTTGTATCCTGCATGTAGCAGTGAAGATGGTATGTTAAGATACTCCGCTCTGCACAGCGGATAAATAAATACATTAAATATATCATTTCCTTGTGGAGTGGGGATCGAACCCACAACCTTTGCGATACAGTCAAGCATTTCTGTCCCTGCGCTGCGACGGCCTCCTATATTTTTAGATATTGTAGGCTTTACTCGAATGTGACGTAAGCGGTCACGTAGGTAGTATCGGTGATACGTCTTTATTGAGATAGATAGCGCGTGGGTTACATGTCACTGTATCAACATCGCTAACATTTTATGTAAAACTTCGATTTTTTACTTGAAATAGAAAAAAATGTGAGGGAGTGAGGAAGTTGAAAGTTTGAAGTTTTTTTCTGTACCAACTATCCATTTTTGTTTTATTGAAATATTTTCATTATTTTAATGATTTTTCTTTTGTAATTTTATCGAAATTAAATGTATTCTATTAATAAGAATATGTATTATATACTATGTTTTTGTTAAAATGTCAATATAACTTTCATAGTATCATAAAAATCATTAAAATTGAAAGTCCTAAAAGTAAATATCAATATAGTCCTATATATCGAATCTGTCTGGTTCGAACTTCCCGTACACCAAGTGTAATGGACTCAAAATTAGGTTAGTTATGCTTGCTTTTCAGAGGGCTGTCAAGCAAAAATGAGTTCTTTTTTTTGTAAGATTACAAAAATGTGAATGTGTTATAGCGGGAGTGGTTGAATTCAACCACAAGGCGCACAGTGACGATTTCTCGGCTATCGAAATTTTTCAGTATTTGAACGTAATATAGATATGTAATATATTAACATAGGACGTCGATTTATGATGCAGATCGAGAGCAAATATTAATAATTTAATTATTTACCTATCATAGAAATTCAAGTTTAAAAAAAATACAGTAAATAATAAGTGCATTAAACAATACAATTTGTTACGTTACGTAATTTTTTGCACACTTAATTTTATACGATGACATTTTAATATTAGTCGCATGTACAAAAGTTTGTGTATTAATTCGCAACAGTATTACATTTAAAAAAATACATTAATATATGAAGAGTAAACTGTTTTTCTTACAGCGCATTGTTTATTATAAAAATACGTACAAAATTAAATCACAGATGAGATTCAATATAGTTCTGTTTGCAGAAACACATGTCGATTCGTTTGACTTGCAGACCCGAGTATTATTTCAATTGAATACATTTATTAATGTTAACATATTTAATCATATCCAGCTTCACGCTGTATCCCGCATATGCAGAGTAAGCCAAGACACTTGAAAGAAAAATTGTCTTCATATATCCGTTTAGGAATCGAACCCACACTCGTTTGTGCCACTACCCCACGACGGCCTCAATATATAATAATTTCGATCAAAATATCAATATTAGATACAACCCTAACTCAGTTTCAAAATTAGGGCCCTTCTTTCCGTCGATCATATTACTCCCGCTCGTAAGCTCTATTTGCTTAAGATAAAATTAAAGTTAAAATCATTGCCTTGTTTTTCAGGACTGTTCTTTTATTGTTTATTTTGTATATATATTTTATTAACTTTTATGATAAAGAAAGAAAACTACGTTATATAAGTAAATATTATTTTCCCACATCACAAGATGATATGGCGTATATATTCAATTTTTTTTTAATATGGTAACTAATACATACAACCGACAAAAGCTCAACTCAAATTAGGACCGTGGGCGCACGTCTGGGGTGTCTGGGCGTCGCGCGCGCTCAGCAAAGGGCGCGACGCAAATGAGGGTAATATGTTTATCGGTCTATGTATATATTATGTATTTGTACTCGCATGTTTGTTTTAACATGGTGTTGCAGAAGCAACGCGTCAATCGATAAAGTGAAGACACGACATATTAAAAAAAAAGTTGTTTCAAATTCGGAACTTATTTACACACGGCCCGAAACATCTCTGTCTACACTACAAAAGAATCGGTTAAGTTACTAATATAGAAGTAAAACTTTTACATCACTTTATTACTAATAACTCAACATTCTAGAACGAAGATGTCACTGTGCGAGAATAGCGAGTTTGTTTTTCAAGATTAGGCGCACAGTACTGAGAATTTATCAAAAATGACGTCAGGCTCGTATGTCATTTAAGTTGTTCTGTAATAGTCGACCGCAGACGAACAAGTATATACGGTTTAGGAGGTTGATTACAATTATAGCTATTTCACGCTGTATCCCGCTTGTAGCAGGCACCCCCCCCCTCCCCTCCGCCGCGTCAACCCTCGTCGTGAACTATACGATTAATGGACTGATTGATTGACTAAATTATGTTGAAAAACGAAATTTTCCATAAATTAATAATATGTAGCCTAGCGTAGCGTAGGAAGCAAGTCTGAGAAAACATTGTACGTAAAAATAATATTAGAATTTGTGAAAGGTATAGAATATCAAGAGCAACATATGATTGTCAGGTTATTATGGAACGTCCAATGCAAGTCTACTTCTTTCTATGTTACGTGATGAAGTTGAAAGATGACACAAAAGAGAATTTACCTATATCTAGTTATGCTTTATCTAGTTATTTTAAATTCTTATAAATTTACATCATTATTATCATTGATCTTGTCTTTGTGGTGAACCAATTGGCTTACTAGAAAAAAAATATGGAATTTATTTTGATTAGAGCTGTAGCCCACCACTCATTACGAAACGTGAAAACCCGTTTTCCCTAAAATCCTCTTCTAGGGTTCACCTACACTAACCAATTAACTTGCTTAAAATAGTAGTATTTTTTGGATTATGCCTTATTTGTCAATCACTCAGAAACGGTATAATACATTTACATATATTATATGTCAATAAGAATGTATATACATGCTTTTTATATTTGACATATCGAATTTACGGTCAGTAGATCCAATTTGTGATTTTCATTTAGTAAGACTAACGCGCTAACGTCAACTCCGGTACTGGCGAAAATGAGAAATCGGATTATTAAAAGCCAACGCCTGTCGTTTTAATCACGACTGTGAAATACGTGAAGATATAAAAGTGTCTCAACACTAGGTACCCTCTGCCAACTCTACTTTATGCATAAGTGTGAAACTGAAAAAATATAAATTATAAAACTCTATTCGTCTTAAAGGCAATATACAAGCGAGCCTGATGCATTTAGAAGAAAACTTCAGCAAAACTTAATAGTTTTATTGAAGTGACTGACAGTTGAGCTTTTAATGTAATAGCCATTGTCGTTAAAGTGTTAAAGTAAACATTATTAGATCGTGAATATATATCAGGCGAATCCTTTCCTCTTTCCTTT
The DNA here is from genome assembly GCA_037355905.1 of Heliconius aoede. NCBI lineage: Eukaryota > Metazoa > Arthropoda > Insecta > Lepidoptera > Nymphalidae > Heliconius > Heliconius aoede. Next base: position 143,319 of record JBAIZZ010000370.1, on the reverse strand, counting down.
TGAATATGGCGGTTTCGATATCATATGCTGTCAGTGTAACGGTGTCAATGTTATTCAAAGTCAGGATTAGGTGTAATGCCTACTGTTGGTTTCTCAGTGGGACAGCGTCTGAAAACGTGACTGTTGTGGGCTCGAACCGTACTCGAGGAAATAATAAAAAAAAATAACAATTGTCGGTAAAACTCAACGTCTCATCTTGATGTAATGGGGCGATTAAAGTCATTCCTCTGAGTGGAAATCGAACTTTTAACCGCCAACGCTTCCACTGTGTCACTACGGCCTCAATTTCCAATAAATGATTTATTTATTTTCTTAATTAATCAGAAATTAAGAATATTTGATTTACAAAAGTGAATACTATCTACTATCTCTATTTAAGTTAATTAGGTATACTAAAACTTAATACCGATAGGTATTACTGTTAAGTAAATATTATATATGTGTGTGTATGTATGTATTACTACCTATATTTTTGAACAAAACTGAGATTATATAAAAAGATTGTCCTTCAAGGCTTTGGTAACTCGGAGACCGATGATGTCATCACGTTGACGTACCTATTTTAACGTATATTTTATGATTTTAACCTCTATGCCATCTGCAGCTGAAGCTACTATACGATTCAAACAAGATGGCTCAAAATAATGTACATTACATTATTTACATGTAATTAGTTTCGCTTTGAACATAGTTCAAGTCTCAGAGTCTCAAGGGTCAGAGTACAACTCTCTAAAAAATTATCATAAGACTATACAAATATATAAATCAGCTTCATATTGTTGTCCTTACACGGAATGGTAGGCAGAGGAAACCTAGTGTTAAAACTTTCCGTCGATTTTTTCGAGGCATTACGTGCCAGAGGGAAGAAATGTAAATATTGATAAATAATTTCCTCGAGTGGGGATCGGACACACAAGCGTCGCGTTACACTCACACCCTTGTATCTCTGCTCCATGACGGCCTCACATATATATATTACGCAGAAAAGTGCAGATCTGTCATACAGTGCATCATATCATATAAAAGTATACACTGAATATAAGGTATTTTCTAGAGACTCATTTACTGGTGCCCCTCAGACATTTAAGAGATGAATGCCATTTTTAGCGTGGTTTTAGAAATGAAACCGTCAATTCACCAGAATTGAGTCAAGGTTAGCGTAGATATATAAATATTCATAATAAATTACATAGAGTGTAATATTATAATGCCGCCAGATTTACGATAAAGTGAGTAACTTTATATGAAATTTTATGATAATGGTAAGAAATTCATACATTATATGTAGATATATTATATATTATAGAATGTGTGTGCCAAACTGAATCGCTGTTATAATTACTTCGTATTAATTCAATACCTAGGGAACGTATCATAAGCGAAAAATCGCAATTGTTTTTATCAGTCTTTTAAACTACACTAAGAGGTAAAAGTTTTAAATATTATTCATGTATATACAAAAAATATCATTTATTTAATGTTTCGCAGATTTATTGTAATGTTGACGTATTAATTATTAAAATAAGTAAAATATGCCAATGTAGGTGGAAAGACATTTACAAGTTTTCATTGTCTTTTGCAATATCTCAGAAAGTGCAAAAATGTCACTGTCGATTTTCTTTCTTTCGTTGCAATTTTACATTTCTTATGCTGCCATAAAAAAGAGCCAAGTTGACAAATCTGGTTGACAGTTGTTATATGTAATATAAAAGTAAAATATCATGAAAAATGAAATATAGCATGAAATATACACAATAAGCGCAAAATCCAAATACAACATTCTATAGAAATAAATATAAGTAAAAATGGTAAAACACGTAGCTATCTGAATGGGCGCCCTTTGAATTACAACCGTTTCTATAATTTGTGTCGCGTCTGTCGTACCTATAGTGAAACTATTCTTTATTTGCTTGTATAAAGAAATAAAAATTCAGTCGTGACGCGGGGGCGTAAAGTGTGACTGTAAAATCGACTGGTTATGGGTTCGATCCCCACTCAAGGTAATGAAATATTTATTTAATATTTCTTCTATTTACTTTTTTATGGTAGCAAGGGAAAGTGTGGCGTGGCATCTGCCTACCCTACTGTGTGCGGGATACAGCATACAATTGATACGATTTGATTAATTTTTTTAATTTAATAATATATAAAAATATTATTAAATTACTCATTCATTCATTACCTACAGGTAAAGAAAAACAACTCAAATTTATAATTTTATTTAGCTCACGCTTCACGCTGTATCCCGCTCTCAGCAGGATTGGCGGCAGAAACCAAGTATTAAGACACTGCGTTCCCCATTTTCTGTCGGATTTCGGAGGCTTTGCGTGTTAATTGACTTAACTCAACGCTTTGTCTCGACACCGGAGCGTAGAAATGAAAATATTCAAAATTTCATTTCCTCGAGTAGGAATCGTTTAAAAAAAATGAACATTTTGCTTGAACTAAATTTAATCTTTTAATGAAGGTTATCCACTGCATACGGTATCCGTACTTTATATTTATTTAAACTCTGGCACTAGTAAGCCACAAGTACCAATAATCAATTTTTTTTTAACTGAGGATATACCAAAATATGAATTTTTATATTGTCTTAAAGTATCTATAGTTTTGAAGAAGATATAGATACTCTGATCTAAACAAGAAGTTAATAAATACATTAGCATATCTTTTTATGTTTATATCTCAAGAGATTTTAATATATATATATTTAAATTATACATGAAAGTACATACATATAAATATAAATACAAACATGCATAATAATTTTCAACCATTGATTGTCCACTGTTGTTGTTGTATGCCTTTCCCAAATCACGCCACCACATAATGAGGTGATACGTGTATATATATACATACGTATAATAGTTCATTTAATAAATAACTTAACCTTAATAAACATGTGTACGTAACCTACTAAGATAAAACCATCTCATATACAAGATTTCGACCGGCGTGAAGCAGACGGTTTTTTTTAAACTAGTTCCCGCGTCTCGCACTGCCTCACGTGAGGGTCCTTTGTCATGGCACTCCTTCTAAACTCCAATTGTTAAACGTTCCCTCTGTGCACAGCTATCTTTACATTGCAACTATCACAAGTATATTTTTTGTGTTTTGCTCTCAAACGGTAATTCTTTGCTTTTTTTTTGATTCCAGAAATGTCTTCTGGAATTTTCAATAATAATATTGATATATAAAACTGCAAAATCAAAATTAGCAAAATCTTTGATTTCATTTGTATTTCATACAAATTATATGTTGATTATATAATATACCTTTTAAATTGTAATCATCATCGAGCCGTATGAATATTTTTTAATCTTAATTAACTAATGTATTATCATTAATAAAATTTACATAATATTACGTTATAACATTCTCATACCAACTAAACGAGTCGATTAATAGCTATAACATTATAAAATTGTCTTAATTTACTGTTTTAATTCATTATATATTGTTGTGTATGTAGCTACTACTTAGTACAATCTGTGTAGGAGAACGAGTCTGACGAGAAATTATCATCACCAACAACATCATCATCATCATCAGCCTATACTCGTCCACGGCTTGATTGAGCTCAAACTTCAACTCTACATTATTATATAACTATACAAAATATGAGTAACTATAGTTAATGTAACTGTAAAGGTACACTATAAGATTTGTTGGCATACGCCCGGCGTTGAGTTACGCCATTCAATACGCAACGCCTTAAATAAAATTCTGCGGGGAGTGTTTTAACCCTAGGTTCTCTCTGCCTACCCTGCTATATGCGGGATACAATGTGATGCTGATTTTTATATTAAGATTTGTTTTATTACTAATACACGGAATGAAAATCTATATTAATTGGATCGTGATTATTCCAAGTGTATGGATATTGAAATTGAAGGTACATTAATTTAAAAACGTCTCCAATTTGTCGCGTCTGTACCGTATCCGGTACATTGATTAATGATCTTACAATATTGAAAATTTTCGTAAGCGAATTTAAGTGAAGGTTTCGTTGAACGCGAAGTGTGGACGCATAAATTACAAATAGAAACATACTGGAAGAAAAAGAAGCCATTCGCGCCGTGGCACAAGCTTGTGATTGTAAACGCAATATATTGTGGGTTCGATTCCCATCCGAGGAAATGAAATTTTTAATAATTTCGTTTCTTCACTCTGTGTCGAGCCAGAGCGCGGCGTTTTCGGTGAAAAATTGGCGGAATGTGGGGATCCGAGTGTCTTAACACTAGGCTCCCTCTAACTACCCTGCTACCCGCGGAATACAGCGTGAAGCTGAAAAAAAAGACTATCGTGGATATAGAAAAACTATTTCATCTTAGCAACACATAAGTTATATTTGGAATATATTATGACCACTATACGAATATAAATGTTTACAAATAGCAGGCGGTTGTTTTCAGCTTTGTCAGGAAACGGGAACCAAGCCAATATAAATTCATATTTATAAGCGTTAGGTTTTATTCTCGTTCGCTTTTGAAGCTTTATAATTAATTGTTTAAAAATGATATCTTCACTCCTCAAAAAAAAATATGACCATATATGCTATATAAATAATAATCAAGAAATAAGTTTCTATGTGTGAAATAAGTAATTTTAACATATATAAATAGATACAGCTACTATAACTACTTATAACTATGCTATAATTATAAATTACTAGCAGCAACTTATTATTATATTATATAAATTATCTACATAAAGAATTATTCTGACATAAGATATATTACTGTAAAGTTTCATCTAAATTCGTACAGTAGTAAACTTTCACATTTATTATATTAATGAATCGAAAAATATATAATATTCTTATTATTATGAAATGCGAAAAAGTTGAATGCTTCCCTTTTATCCAGTATAAGTGAATAAATCCCCGAAGTACAAGCTTATAAACTTACGTTCTGCCGTCACCCCTTGAAAATCAGAGCAACAAATACAAAAAATACCTTCTAGTACATTTTAACAGATAAAAATGCAATCGCACAATATATTTTTGTGTTAATATTATTTTGACACCATCGTGGCACGATTGGTAGTGACTAGTATATAGGCGACGGTTATGGGTTCAAATACCACTTGGGAAAGTGATTGTTAATCGTAAATTTTAAATTGTATGAGATATTAAATCTATTTTTATAAATAGAGAGTTACCTTGCATCATCAGAATGCCAGTTGCAGGCAGTGTTCTCTCCACTCTGAAATAAGGATGTGAAACTAATGGTCTAAACCTGAATATGGCAAAGGTTCTGGTTTTTGAAAGAGATGAAAAAAGGACGGAATGCAAGATCAGTGTAAATGGTGAGATATTAGAACAAGGGAATGAGGACCCTCCAGAGGGCATGTATGAAGAGGTTGATGACAGTGGACGAGGCGAAAAAGGTATGTAGAGAGCGTTTGGTGCTCTGTCCTATCTGACTACCCCGCTAGGGATAAAGCGTGAAGCTAAGTTAAGTTGAGAGTTAAGTAGAATTCCTCGATATCGATGTATAAAGTTCCATACCAAAGAATTTTCGGGCACCGTCTAGTTTTAATTTTTTTTTTATATATATTTAAAACATATAAAATATCACAAATGGTACGAGCCATCAACTAATTTTACAAGTTGACAGTACATCTAAACGTTTAGCGATTAAATAATAGATTGCTGTAAATACAAAAAATATATAATATTTAAATGTATTATATAAAAAATATAATGGCTCTTAAAATTATTTATAATTTTATAAAAACTAGAATTAGAATTCTTTGTAAATTTGTTGTTTTTGTTGATCCGAAAAAAGTCCTATAATATTTAAAACAATGCTCTTTAACTTAGATAAAAGAAAATATATGAAACACATGGTACGAGGCTATAAAACTTGAAGGTTTCCCTCGATTTCCTTGTGATTCCATCATCAGATCTTGACTCGGTGGGGATGAGACTAATGGAAACCAACCTTCAAGAAAAACAGGAAAATTTCATAGCGATTCACAAATGACGCAGCCGTCGAGGAACACACAAATAATATACTATATAATTTTCAAATACAAAACTTCCTCTTATATATAAAACAGAAGTCATTTAAAAAATAATAGTAACAAAAAAAATGTTGTACTGTTGTAACAACTCGCCGTTGATATCCGATTACATCTTTCCTTTGGGGCGGCGTGTAATAGCTCATGAAATATATGTAAGCGAGAGATCGTCTGCCACTCAACGCGGACGACGAAACGTATATAGGTACCTATAAAGATAAGATAAATATACCTATGGTGGTACCTATAAAGATACCTATAAATATATATATAAAGGTACCTATAGCTTTCAAACTCATTGTTAACGCTTCCCGTAATCCCTTTTTGACTTTTCAACATGTCAAAGTCATTTTTTTTTTGTCTTTGAAGAGGCTCGATATGCCTTTGTTTCGACGATTTCGCTAGAAAGTATTATATAATATAGACTAGTATTTTAAATAAATTATATGAGGCCGTCGTGGCGCAGTGGTACAAGCATACGGCTGTAAACACGACGATTGTAGGTTCGATTCCCACTCGGCGAATTGAATTATTGTTTATCAATATTTTAATTTCATCGCTGGGATATTAAGGCAAAACGCGGCGTTGAGTTCCGCCATTTAACCCGCAATGCTTTGAAAATTTGGCAGAAAGTGGGTAACAGAGTGTCTTAACACTAGGTTCCTTCTACCTACCATGCTGCAATAATACAGACCATTTTAACAATCGAGGTATTGTACAATTTCGTCTAACTTTGTGAGAGTATATAATCAGTTAATACTATTTAATTATATTCTTAATAACGTACAAAATTTTTACTGAAAACTGACATATCTATATAAAAAACTACATTACATTAATTATTTTCTACTCTTCTACTTCACGCAAACACGTCAATACACTCCGTTCTGTACATTCTGCTGAATTTGAGACATCTCATGTTAATTGGCGGTACTCAACACCCCATTTAATCTTACAGAGAGATCAAACCCACAATCTTCGATACCATTGACAGTCACGATGGCGGTCTCAAGTCACTGTATAAGTGTCAAATTGTCACTATATGACATTAATATACTTTCAATATTTCTAATGTACAATTTAATACAAAAATATATAATAAAACGTCACTTAACAATGTTTTCCATATAATATACAGCCTATACATGTATAGACTCAAAATCCTTATTATGAAAAAAACATGTGATCCCGTTAACAAGAATATAATCCGCCGCCGACCGTTCGGTGCGTTATAAAATTACGAAGTTTTTCTCACAAAATATTACACATTGTACTAGCTTGTATATTATACAAAATGAAAATAAATCGGCTTCACGTTGCACCCGCGAACAGCAGGTTAGGCAGAAGGAACATAGTGTCAAGACACTACCCGTTTTTCACTTTTCTCCAAATTTTTCGAGGCATGGCGGGTAGGCTTTGGTGCCAGAGCGAGAAAAGAAAAAAATAATTCAAATTCTCGAGTGGGAATCGAACACACAGCCGTCGCGTTATAGTCAAACTCTTGTATCCTCGCGCCCCGATGGCCTCAAAAATAAACATACAAAAAATCCATATATTTCCGATATATATTTAAACTCATATATATCAAAACGACCTACGGAACTGTATCGATCTATTAGGATACTTTCAACAGAGTTGTTAATAATATCCAAAGCATGCTTATGCTCTTGCGGATGTCGAAAATAAAATCTAAAACATATATTTAAAAACCAATAAAAGCTTAACACGGTCCGTACTTAATCAAAAGTGCCGTCCGTCGATTACTATACTACCTCTAAATAGAAAAATATTATATTTTTATTCAATATATAGAAGCCCTTCGCGGCACAGGGGTTCAAGCGGGCGACTGCACGTACACGCGATCGGTTATGGATACGGTTTCCACTCGAGAAAATTAAATATTTGATACGTTCATCTCCTCGCTCTAATTTCGGGACAAAGCGCAGTATTGATTTTCTCCACTTGTTGAGTGCAACGAAACGCCTCCAAAATTCAGCGGAAAATTGGGAGTGTGTTAACTCTAGATTTTCTCTACCTACCCTACTGTGCGCGGGATACAGCGTGAAGGTAAAAAATAAAATAGTGACAGCAAATATATATTTTTAAACGAATTTGAACACCACGCCTAAATCGTTGTGAGCACCAGAGGCGTGGGTTTGTGTATAATACATAAATTCATAAGTTAATGGCATGTTCATGTCATCTGGAATACCCAAAACGGTATTTTTATTCTTATTCAACGGACAACCCCAGATCAGCGGTCAAGCAATTTCTTTCAGAAGTTTGATATCACTGTTAACTGAATGTCAAATATGAGCCTAACTCTCTTATAAAAAGCGCTTGTAAAAACGTCCTGACTTTGCCGGGGGTACCGGTTACTAAATTAAATTACGATTACTAAACTGCCCCTAAATTAAATGCCCCGAGCGGGACAGGCAATGTCCCGCTTTAAAATATTTTTTATTGTTATATATCACACAATAAATAGTTAGAACTTTAGAACTGTTCTTCTATTTTTCTGTCCGCTTTTGCCGAAAGAGTCCCACTTTTGTTCTTGAAACGCTTAAAAATCTCGCTTTTTCCCGAAGTAAAATCTGGCAACGCTGAAATATAGATATTAAATATATATAAAAACTATGATGATTAAGATTTGATACTGTCACATATTTTTAAAAGTTTAGTAATACATTAAAAATGGGCAACAAAAGGATCAATCAAAGTGTCCTGTTTCCAAGCGGCCGCGGCGGTCAAGGCGCTAAGAGCGGTTTCTTGTCGGCGGGCACGCTTTCCGCCGCTACGTCATCCTGCCGTATTGAGATTGATGTTCAAAACGCTCGGCTCCTCCGGCTTCCCCGGACAGAATACTAAGAGGGTGGGAGCCATTCCTCGCCCAATTAGCCCCCGATCCGACCGGGTTTTGTCTTGGCCGACTATGACGCCCTCGACACTTCACCGCATACCAAATTATACTCATATTTTTCAAGTAAGCCCTGCTATCAAAGTATCGTAATCAGCGCAGACTTGAACATTTTTCGACCAATAGAGTTAACTTTTATCGCGACTCTACCGTTTTCTTATTATTATACCTCTTACTTTATCTTAATTACTCGTTCGTGGGCAGAACTTAAAAGATTCTACGATTATATAGGATCTTTGTGATCTATAATAAATAATTAATGGCTGTACAAAATTAGAAATTAATATAAGTCCAAATACATATTTCTTTACATATAACATATGTCAGAACAGCAAACTGAACTTTTGTTTTAAAGCAACAATGAAGTCTGGTTCGTAACGCTGAGAGGCCGATGTGTCATAACTTAACAAAATTGAGTTAATAAAACCTTTGGCCGAGCAATTGAAACGTATGGGACAAATAATTTTGTGGCGTAATATTTCGATAGACCTATCCCATAAATCAAATTTAAACAGTTTAAAAATGAGTTCAGGGCTGGCATAATTGATGAAGATGATTGGTGACAGGAATAAGCGACTTGTGTACTCGTAAATTAGTTTAATGAAAAAGCGAGGAGCAGAGATGACTGGAATTGGGAAAAAATAGTTATTTTGTATAGAAAAGGTTATACAATGCATTGTGTAAGCATTTGTATGACAAAACTATTGTTTTGTCATACAAATGCTTATATAGGATATAGGATAAATGCTTTTAGTAGCTTTTGTGTTCCTAAGTACAAAATATTAGAAGAAGTAAGTATCATTGCACGCTTTATCCCTAGCGGGATGGTCAGAGAGAACCGAGCGCCAAACGCTCTCTACTGTGTTTTCGAAGGTCAACCGAGGTCTCCCCTACCTCTCTTACCAATCAATCACTTTTCCATCATAACTCATAACTCTTTTGCCATTCTTTCATCACTCATTCGTTCGAAGTGCCCAAACCAACTGAGCACGTTCTTCTTCATTCTCACCGTGACATTCTCCTGTAGTACCTGCTGTACCTCGCTAGTATCTGCGGATTCGATCAGCTAAGCTGACTCCGTATATCTTCCGAAGAGATTGCAACTGTTTTTTTTTGGTCTGTACTGTAAATAAAAAAATAAGAAAACTACTACAACTAACGCTTCTAGTTTAGCCTACACACGTCATTCATCTGTAAAAGGAACCTTCAGCGTCTGCTCCGTGAACAGAAGATGTATTGACGTGTAAAAGTTTACGTCAATTGACATTGAATATTGTAAAGAAATATTAGATTGGCTACATATTGGTCGATGTTTAATAAATATTTCCTTGAATTATTATTTAATATTGTCTGGAGTTAGTCATCGCCATCTTTAATATTTCTATACTTATGAATCAGAATGGCCATATTAATCATTTAACAACTTTATTAAATCAATTCATAAAAATAGCTTGCTGGTACGTGAGATTAATGACACATATTAATTTGGAAATATCGTAATAATGAAGAGGCTTTACAGCCACCTGTAACTTCGTTTGAGTAGACTGTATGACCCTTTCCGTAGTGCTTCTAATTACAAATCGTTATTATTGAAATTTTGGACTCCGAATTTCAAAATATTCAACTGAATAAAACTGATTAAAATGTAATAATTCCACTGACTAGAAATCGAACCTGTAACCTTCACATTTACAATCGGACACTGTCCCGCTACGCCAGTGACATCCCCTTATTGCTTAATGTCAGCTGGTTTATTACAGTTCTTCATAAAATGTTCCAGATCTTTTAATTTGATATGTCGATGGAAAAATCTCATCACGTTAAAAAAACTTTAATTATAGCAAGATTGCATTATGTTTAATAGTTTATTTAGTTCCATCAGGTGCGGCAGTCTACAAAAACAATTATAGTCTGGATCCTGGAACAAATATAGCCCAGGATTAATAGTAAAAAACAAAGGTGCATCAAATCCGTCCAGTAGTTTTTTTGAGACAAGACGCGTGAAAACAAAAAGACAAATAGATTGTTTATCTATTTGTCAATATTTTAGTAAAAATATTTAATGTAAAGGCAGATGTAACTATTTTGTTAGGTTATTATAATTATAATAGATAGATAACGTTAAGCTTATACTTGACTTATTTAACAAAATCATACTTGAAATATATATTAAGTACAAGTTGATATTGCACGAAATAGGGTTATCGTTACAGCATTATCGTAAAACAATAGACACACACACACACGCATACACATATATATATAAAATATGTGTGTGAGTGTTGCATTTTAAAACCACGAAAACTAAGGCATTCGTTAACATAGGCATAACTTGGCTATGGCTCCGTGTTACTGTATGATTTCAATTATGTCAAAAAAACCATTTAAATATGTATTTAAAAATATAAGCATACAAAGAGAAAAAAAAGAACAAAAGGATATTTTCTATAATATCCTTTTGTTCTTTTTATATATTCGCTCTACGAATGTATTAATTATTCCGGATACAACCAAATTATTACACTAAATTACTTCACTCAAATGTGCAGGTTGTTTTTAAACGCTAACCGCGATTTCAACAGGCGGACAACAATATACAAGAAATAAGTTGCAATGTCCACAAGTCAATTACGAAATGGCCATCATTTTTGTGTAGAAAGTTTCCGATATAAGTAGAACGCCCTAACCTATTTATTCCGATGATTCAACTTATTCAGAATGAGATGATTTTCGTTTCGCGATGCATTACTGTTGCGCCCACCGGTCTCACACCCTACGCGTCTGCATATCAGATCAGTGAAACCGGTTTTTCACCGTGAATTGTTGACTCTTGAGGCCAGTCGTGGCGCAAGAGCACAAAGTCTGACAGTAAACTGGTTGTGGTTCGATCCACTGTCGAGTAAATGAAATAAAAATAATCAGCTTCACGCTGTATCCCACGCACAACAGGGTAGGCAGAGGGAACATAGTAATAAGACACACCGTTCCTCACTTTCCGCCAAATCTTTCGAGGTATTGTAACTCAACGCCAGACTTTTGCATTGGTGCCAGAGTGAAGAAATAAAACTATTAAAAAATAATAATCCATTCCCTCGAGTGGGGATAGAACCTACAACCGTCGCATTACAGTCACACCCTTGTGAATATTAAATAAATGTAAATATTTATTCAAATTTATGTTTTCATTTCTTCGCTCGCCGCGACTTTGCCTCGACACCAGAGTGTCGAGGCAAAGTCGCGGCGTTGAGTTCTACCAATCATTACGCAATACCTCGAGAATTCGGCAAAAAGTGGGAACGGAGTGTCTTCACACTAGGTGATTGCCTGCTGCGTGCGGGATAGAGCGTGAAGTTGTTTTATTTATTTTAATTTGACTCTATGAATAGTTTGAATGGTGCGTGTTCCTTTGCCAAACAACATATAATAACATTCGTTGCACTAAATTATCACGCGTTACGTACGCGTTGTGTATTCGACTCCCACTCTCGTACCAACGCTTTTGCGCTTTTGCGTTCGAAAATTTGGCGGATAACGGTGAACGGAGTCTTAACACTGGATTCCCTCTGTCTACCTATAATGTAAAATATGAAATAACTGTAAAATTGTGAAGTGCACCAGCAAACGGTAACCATTCTTAATCTCAACAGAAATCATATGCCCAAAACAATATTTATAAAATGACCGCTTTATATTCGTAAAAGATCGGTCGAAGTGTATTGAGTTTTTGTTAAATAAAAAACTACTCTTATAAAATTTTAAAATAATTTAAACATAATAAATTATGTTTATTATCTCAAATATACCAAATATTATATTATATTTGTAATAGTCTACTTGTTAAATGATCTCGTTGTATAATAGTTAACTCTATAATAGGGTTAATCATCCTTGCAATTTATTTGACGATTTATTATTGTCATTCATTGCATACGACACTGACGTCTTATTAAGTATCAATGAATCAATATTGGTAAGGTTTCAAGTCTATAATAACATAGAAAAAGGGTGAACAAAAAAAAAAAAACCAAAAACACAAAAAAAAGGTGAACCGATAAATTCAAATCAATATATATTATTCTCATTTCATCATCAACTGCTCTATTTTGTTCCTTAAAATTTCCTACGCATGCGAAAAGAAAAGACACAAAAGACATTCAGACGACCTTTAGGGAGAAGATAAGTATTTATAATTATGAATGTGTGTGCAGGACGTTTGTCGTTAAAATTAAATACTGTACAAGTGTTTCAGAGTAGGGTGAGGGAACCTAGTGTTAAGGCTCTCCCTTCCCCATTTTCCACCGAATTTTCAAGCGTTGCCGCCACGCCGCGCTCTGCCTTGCTACCAGAAGGAAGAAATTAAATTATTAATGAATAATCATTTATTTGCACGAGTGGAAATCGGAATTTACAGTCACATAGCGTCGCGACAGCCCCATAACGGTTTTACTTATTACGATATAGATAAAATACTATACATATATGTGCATATGTATCCTTAACGGAAATAAATATGATTTGGATTCAACATTGATAAAACTTCACCTAATATATTTTAATTTATTTTAATAGATATACTTACATGTAGTGATTATTTTTTATTCATATTGTGAATATATGTATAAAAAATAATCATACAACATACAATAAATTTGGAATATACATATATGTATAAACGTATATATAAAAACACAAATAAAACATTTATTAAGATAAAAGGACACACTTCAATTTGTATTATAATTTAGGAAATCTACCAATGCATCTTATTCTGGCACTCGTTGCACTCAAGATAAAACAAGCTGGTATCAAATAGGCCAAGTGAGTTATCGCCAGTTATCTTTATTTTACACAGCCCCATTATGCGCATTTTTACTCGTTAATTGAGATAGCCGACATCATATTGGAAAATTAAATTTTGCTAAGCGATAGCGGCGATTTTGCACCGCCACCTTTAATTTCGCTTTTTTTTTTCATTATATATTTATAATAGAAACTAAATTTTTATAGTTCTGTGTTTTCAGTTGATTGTTAATATTTATTTTTTTAGAAATGTTGTTTCTGTTAATTTTATATTATTTTTTAGTAAGATTTTTTTTTTATTGAGACTTTTTTTTTGAAATTTGCAAAGCACTCAAATATTTATGTACGTTTGTGACTATCGAAATTTAATGAGTCAGTAAATGCGGCACGTCAAGTTCACACTGCCGTCGCCAAAACTCTTAAAAAAGATACATTTTATTGCTTATGTCAGTCAGACATGTGACAATAGTTTTAAATTTTAACAAAATTATATTTATGAATGTAAATTAAATAATACCATCGTATTTAAAAATTGGACTGAATTCGAATTTTGTTTTTAAAATTCGAAGGAAATATTTATATATTAGGTTTGGGTTAAAAGCACGTAACTATTGTAGGAATTGAAATGTTATCAAAATTATAAAAATAGATTAAACTAAGTACGTTGATATGACATTTCGTACACCTTGCGATTTTTACTTAGTTAATAAAACGTCTCTACATCCAAGTGATAAGTATTATAATTTAACAATAAGATTTTTTTTATAGAAATGTTAATAAGTAAATACTAAAGTAAATTTAAGGCCATTGTGGAACAGGGCCACAAGAGTGTGCCTGTAAAGCGACGGTAGTGGGTTCGTTCCCCCCTCGAGGGAATGAAGTATTTTTAGAAAGTGGGGTACGGAGTGTCTAAACAATAAGTTTACTCTGCCTACCCTGCTGTGTACGGGATACAGCGTGAAGCTGATTTAAATAAATAACTATTTATAGCCTTACACGGCTAAAATATAGAAGTCATCATTTCAAAAGTCGCTTCAAAGTGTAAGAGCCAGCTCTCATCTGAACGACAATTACATTTTTTTTTCTTCACTCATTCTCTTAATGGATATTTATAACTTGGCAATAAAGTTCTTCGCAGCCTCCATTACTTATTATTTCGATAACTATGTAGGTTAACATTAATCACAGCGACGTCCGTAATTAACATGTGATGTGTTGTTACGCTTTTATGTATATATAAGAAGCGAATTTTGTTATCACTATCGTTAACAAGTCGAGTTGGGTCACGGTGATAAACTGGACCGATGATAAGTGGTCCAAAAGCTTTAAAAAAATATATTTCGTTTAATTATCCAATACTAAATTTGGAAAAGTGACACAGCGCGGGCCTCACAGATAACAGGATAACCCCGCTGACAATCTTGCGAAGCGGTCACTTAAATTTTATAAACATTGCGTACGTTACAATGATTGTAAAATTTTTCAATTCTTGCCTATTAAAGCGTTTGATAGTTTTATTTTTAGTCTCACGCTGTATTCCGCATATAGCAGGGTAGGCAGAGGGAACCTGGGAATCTAGTGTTAAGATACTCCATTCCCATTAAGACACTTCTGTTCCCCATCTTCCTCCGAATTTTGGATGAATTTTTGCGTTACTAGAGTGAGGAAAATAAAAATTTTAAATATTTCATTCCTCGACTGGGAATCAACCGACAGCCTGTCATGTTTAAAACCGAACGCTTATGCCCCTGTGCCACGACAGGCCGCGACTGGCGTTTGCTATCTTCAAAATTGAAGTTACTACACTACTACACACTAATTCACTTTTACTTTCTTGTTATCACACATATTTTCGAACAGTACTTTTAATAATAAAAAGAAAATATATTGTATTGCCACCATACAAATTATGAGTTTGCAGTAAAGATAAAAAAAATCAATTAAAAGAGGACTTAAAGTTCTATAAAGGACTTAAAATTCTACAAAATATATATTACATTTCAAGTGCCTTTAGAGAAAATTATTGCTGCTTAAACGATACTAATAATAAAATTATATAGAAAAATTAGTAAGACATTGAATTATTATATTTTCTCGATGCTCACTCACAGAAATAAAATATTTAATATTTTCATTTCTTCACTCTGGTGTCGAGACTAAGTGTCGCGTTGATTTCTGTATCTCAGCAGACAATGCCTCAAAAATTCGGCCGAATAGTGGGAACAGACACCCCGTCTTAGCATTAGGTTCCCTCTTATATGCGGGATACGGCGTGACGCTGATAATAATTATTTAAATAATATCTTATGGTATATTTGACATTTACATCAAATATTAACGATTTTAAAATCTTTAAACTCTACAATGAATTCCAGTTTCTTATTACAAGTAATTTTGTAACAATTCGAAAAAAGAAGTCGACTATTCTCGTGTACGTAAAATAGTAGTAAAAGTAGATACTAATATGCTATATTTAATTAAGCAAAGACTCAATAATCCACATAAAAATAATGTTATGTAAAAGAAGTCATGTGACAATAATTAGAATTTTATTGAAATAATTCACATTTTAAGTACATATTTTTAACTTAGGTAGGTATATGTAATTGTAAGTCCATTGGTGTACTGTGAGTGGAGTGCAAAATTTGTAGGTAGCAGTTAAAGCGAGGATAATCTCGTGCGCTGCAACTACTTCTGCCCCAATTCAAAATAATCACTTTCGCGCAGATTATAAAGATAGCGATTAACAGTAAATCTCTTATCAAAATTTACTTTTTTTTTTTGTAATAGTTATAAAATAAAGTATTAGTCATAAGAGCAGAACGAATACTTAATTTTTCATGAAAATATAATAATATTTTTATGGCATTAAGATATTAAAAATGTAGAATGTAGATATTACATCTAATCTAAGCATATATCTACCTAAGCTTATTAATAAAACGAGATATATTGCACAATACAGAACTTGCATGGGTACCAAATCGGTCGATTTTTACATAAATTATAGCTTGATTAACCATAATAAAAACTCAACCAGAGGGAAAAGATGAAAATATTATATTAAATATTGTATTTCATCGAACGGTAATCGTACCTACAGCCTGTCTGTAGCGTTCGCTACTGCGCTATGACTGGACTCTATCAATATATTATATCAAAATTTTATAATTTTCGAAAATGTCATGTTTTAACTTTATAATTATTTCTAGGTACGTTCTTAGGCGATGTTATTAGTTGCGCAAACACATATCTTGTCGTCAGGAAACGCAAGATAACCCTGATATCAGCGCGTCGCGGATTCGATGGGGGTCATTGGTACTTCGAAATATATTAACACGATTGAAAACCACATACTTTTCGTGCCCCTTAAATACTTAACAATCTATTCCTGTTCAATAATCTTATCTATAATCAAATAACACTATATTTTTTTCTTTTATATTAGCTTCTTACATATTTTTTTTTTTGAAATTTGGCAAACATGGGCGAGGCGTAAAAATATTAAAAGTGAACCCACTTCCGTATTTTTTTTTTCTATTATAGTTTAATAATTAGTAGATATATAGTAGTTCTATTAGATTTGCTAGTGGAACTCACATTGAAGGCGTATTCTAAGTATAGCAACGAAGCTCTACATATATCAAAGTTGAAAACTTTCCTCTTTTGATATTCTTGGCCAGAAGTAAAACATCTCTTGGTCATTTGAATCTTCCCATACTTTTATTGAAATATATACACGCTCTAAATATATTTTAAATGATTTGAAAAAGTAGTTGTTATATATAAATCACCATATGGTGTTATAACTTTTCTAGTATTTTTTTTTTGGCTTCACGCGGTTGTATTATATGGAAGGCAGAGGAAACCTAGTGCTAAAACACTCCGTTCCCCAGTTTCCTCCGAATTCTGGAGGCATTGCGTGCTTAAATAGATCGATTTAAAATAATATATTAATATTACAAATACTTTTACAATATTTTCATTGTTTATTATATATTTTCGTTAATATTCTAACTTTATTTTTAAGCAGCACAATTGTCAATTATTAAACGATATCAATGTTTAAGTGTTCGCGCGATAACTTTAAAATTGCAAATGGGTTCACGAAATGTGATGACCTACAGCAAACGATACCTACCACGCAATATTTATTCCGAGAATTTTAAGACAATACATACTTGGCAAATTGATAACCTCTTTTCTATCGTTGTGGCAAAACTTAAAAAAATATATATAAAGAGATAATAATTATTAAAAAACATGGGTAATTTTTTTTACCCATGCTATTGCTATTATTTAAAATTCGAAACAAACAATAAGCATCATACTTATAGGTCAAATGCTACGTGAATATCATCTTAAATAGATATTTTTTAACGAGTTCGTTACTACTTGTAAACAATGTGAGCGAAGAATAGACGTCTATCAATAAAGTGGGTAATAATATAAAAAAAATTATATACTTTTACTATATGTATAATATTGCTGTAATAAATGTAGTCATAAGAAAATTTCGAGTTTCGAGAAAAAGTTCAGCCACTCAACACGCAATGCCTCCAGAATTCAGCGGAAAGTGGAGAACAGAGTGTCTTAATTATATTCATGAAATGTGGAACTCATTTATTATTAATATTAGTTATTAGTATTAATAACTTATGAGAATGATATAATTTTTATATTAAGTTAAATTTGTTAAAAATAATTATTCTGATTGTTAATGTTCATAGGTGGATTCGACATATAATTTTTTGTACAGCCACAAACAAATAAAAAATTGAAAAAAAGGAAACTTATTTTTCATACCTTTACTTTTCCACAATTTTAAATTTTATACTCGACAATTGAGGAAAAGTTTACATTAAATTAATCAATCTCATAATTTTGTTCAAATTATACTTAAAAATATGTAATATGTAGTAGGTAATAACACAATATTGTAGTAAGCCATAGCGACATGTTGCAATATACTGTTGTTTACCTGATCTTCTACACGTGTCGAAATTGTTTAATGCATACATTGTAAGTAAAAAGCTTTTAAGATGGTGTCCTATTTTAAGGTAAATTGAGTTTGATTTTGGTTTGAGGAGCGAGAGTAACGTGTCCAGAGAGCCGTGTGCTTACAGAAATATTGTACAATTATTAGATATCAAAAAATAATTAGGTATAATAGTATACCAGAAAAATTCCAATCAACAGTTGTCGTGATAAAGCTTTTTTATATGTGGCCAGAAGAATTGTTTTAATGAAATGATTGTAAAACCAGAGCCATTATAACACATGATTTCTAATTATTTGAAACGTTTTATAGACCGCGTAACTACTTGATAGTATATATTACTTAAATTTCGTGTTATTCAACTGTAAAAATATGTTATCCAATTTCGCTTATGCATACTTCAAAAACAAGAATTTTATTAATGGTGTATTGATATTAATGATTACAGTGCTAAATTCATCAAAAGTCAAGGTTTGTGTCATCAGATATTATACTTACAAATATTATGTTTGATTATCATAAAAAAAATATATATTATATAAAAACAATCAATCTAGTAATTAAAATATTAAATGTTCTAGAAGGAGTTCTTAAATATAAAACTTTAACTAATGTGTAAAACACACTGAGATGCAAAATGAGCATCGTAAAGTTTGTATAATGTTCAGCGATCAGTCGCGGTTTGCAAAACCGGCTTTAGGGCAGCGGGCTTTGTTTATTCCTTTTACTAAAAAGTCCAGCGTTTCGAAAATTATTGGATGCCTTTGTGAAGAGAAACGCAAGAGTTAAAGAGCTTCAAAAGAAGCTTTTGAGGTTTCGAGGTGCCAAGGAAATGACGTTCGCGCACCGCAGGACACTTACCTCTGCCAGAGCGGCGACCAAGAGCAGGAGGAGGGTCGTCGGGACCCTCATGATGGTAGCGGAGACGGCCTGGTGTGGTGCTGCAAAGTTTACGCGATCGGCGGCGAGCGCAGAGGCACCGACCGTGCCTCGCTAGCGTCGGACCGCGAATGAATAATGATGCGAGTTGCGACTCTACTTGCGTTCGGCACTCGCGTCGCGCTCATTCGTAACTTTTGTCCCAACTTTAGAAGTGCACCGTGCACACACGTTATTTGCATCGGCCTACGAAATCGACACAAGCGTCGTGATATATTATGTTTTAACTCTATATCTCTTTTAAATCATATTATAGCCTGATTTTTACGTACTATAAATGAAATTATAAATTCAAATCATTATTGATAATTTAAGCTATGTTAATGTAATAACGGCAGTTATTTGTAATATTTCAAATGTCACGAATGTCATACGAAGGCCCGCTCATACATTTAGCTGTAAAATCTAGGTATAATAACCCATACCAACTTAACTAGGCTGTAAAGTAGGTATTGCATCTCTTTCTCTCCGTCGAGCCTGAGGCGCGCAAAGTTCCATGACCCCACTCTTGCGCTTATCAAATGTACTGTTTGTGACCAAAACGACGCAAGTGAAAGCTTTACTCTACGATATTCGTCCTTAATAGTGGCCAGTAATATTTTAAATTGAGAGAAAAAGCTGCGCATGATTCAACGAGTGATAAAATTTATTTACCTACCTCAGTGCACCACCATCCAAAGCATGTTCTTACATATTTTTTTTTCAGTAATATATTCTTATAGTATTCACAATATTATATATGATGCCAGTCGTGGTGCAGGGGGACAAGCGTGTGACTGTAAACGCGACAGGTTGTGGGTTCGATGGCCACGCGAGGAAATAAAATATTTAGTATTTTCATTTCTTCCCTCTGGTGTCGCAGCTAAACGCGGCGTTCAATTACGCCACTCAACACGCAATATCTCCAGAATTCGGTGGAAGTGAGAAACGGAAGTGTCTTAATGGGTCGTAGTTTTCCAAGATTCCCTCTGCCTATATTATGGAATACAGCGTGAAGGCAAATGCTCTAATTGTACTGACATTTTTTTTTTTGTAAAATAATCAACTTCAAAGCCACATTTAAAGTATTATAATATTAATTGTTATATAAATAATATTTAACATTAGGTAAAGAATATGGATAGTAAAAATCAGTGAGAATCCAAATAATAATCATCTAATCGATCCTGGTATTAACAATTATTGAAAATCTAAGATATTACAAACTATTTAATAATAATAAAAATGTACACTTTCTGAACTACAAGAACACAACTTCAAACGTGTGTTTGAAGGCAAGCGTAAAAAATTATGTATGTAACTTAGGTCAGTATTTCAAAAAAATAAAAAACAGGAGAAAAAAAAACTTGAGAATTTTCTAGAAATTACAGTAGTGTCCCAATTTGGTACAACGATTACATAAATATGGAGGTAAATTCGTTAAATTCATTTAATTATTATATTAATATTAATAATTTAATTAAATAAATTTAAATTTTACGTTAATTAATGTAAAAAAAATTATCTATATCATTTCATTGATCGTTCATTCAAAGCAATGAGTTACATCGAGTATATCATGCTAAAGGCATACTATAGAACTACTTTTAAGGAGAAAAACTCATGAGCACAAAATCTGACGGGTTATGTAGTTTATTTTTGTTTTTGATCGAGGTGCACCTGTATAATACAAAATTGATAAGGAGAACAAAATCAAAAATTCTAATGTATTTTTGGAAAATGTTCTAATTACACTGAAATATCCTCAAGATTTTTAGCGCCACTAAATTAAACCAAACTTGCGACCACTGTAAGTCTACAAGAATTATATATAGGAAATGTATCCGGAACAGTATATTTAGTAGTAGTACTTTTGATTTTAATGGTAAGGCATCAACAGTAAGCGATAAGCGATAAAATATATGCATATAACATATTTTCTTCAATTTTGAATTACTCATGTATGAAATTAATTATTTCATTAACATTGTTTATTCTATAAACAATATTTTATAATCTAAATCAACTCTTAAAAATATGAAAACGTTCTGGCAAATTTATAGTTGATAATTTTTGGAAAATAAATAAAATCGACTTTAAAACTATACATATATATATATGCCCAAACATAAATAAAGACATTGAAGAAATTATCGACGGTGCCTAAGTGAAGTATCGAGCGAAAAGGATGTGTATTTTATTGCTGTATTGAACTACTTACAAAGATAGTTTTCAACGTAAAAACGCATAATTAATTTTATTGAAACTTTGAAAAAAAATCGTTAAAACTACACTTAGTAGTTTTAAATTACTACAGTGATAATAGCATTAGCGATTTTTCGCTTTCGATACTTTACCTAGGGACCATTGTTGTAATTACTTCAAAATAAATTTGAAATACCTAATTACAACGATGGCTTACTATAAAATAAAATAGAAAAATAATAAGTGAAAGTGAAATTGATACGTATATACGTATTTACAATTTAAAATCGGTTATTTTTGAAGGATCGGCGTCGGATATTTTTGTAGTATTTTTCTGTCAGAAATGGATATTTTTTACATTATTTTTTAAATTTGTACAGTCCTTTCAGTGAATGTTATTTTTTTATTCAAGCAAACAACAATTCACCCAGATAAGCACGTGTTAGAAAAATGGTAGAGACGTATCGAAGCATCATCAGAAATGGTTGGTTATAAGTAATGTTATCTTTAGGTGATGAAAATCATGGAGTAGTGCCTGGGACTTGCGACCCCAGGTGTACGGCTTCAGAGGCTCCTTTAGGCTTCATTGTAAGTAATTAAAAGTATTCATTGGAAACTAGATCTGGTGAATAAGGGTGGCTTTCCATCAGTTGAAATCTCGCTTCATGAACGGCATCCTTGGTAACTGCGGCTGTGTGAGCCAGCACGTTGTGTTGGTAAAACTACACTATTTTTCCCTTGATAGCTTCACGCAATATTATAGGAAATTGTAATAGTGACTATCATAATAATTCATCCAAGGAAACTGAAACTATAACCTTTCCTGCTGACCTTGAATTTACTGATACTTTGAATTCCTCGGTGTCGGTTCGTCGTAATTCACCAGCTGAACTATATAAAAAGCAGAAAATCAATATTAATTCTTAATTTAGGTGGATCACTATGATTCCACATCAGGTTTAGGTACAAGAATCTTCAAAAAACAATAATAGCCCAAGTCCTGCCGCCAAAGCCTTGTAGCCAAGCAAAAAAAGTCCATTCAAATTCGTCTAGTTCTTCAGACAATATACACAGGTACATGTATGTGTCGGCTGTATAAATGTATACGTACACACTTATATAGCCAACAGGTAAAGCGGCGAGGAATGTTATAATTTAGGTTGTTGTAATTATTGAAATTTGTTGTAATTAAAGGATTGTTATAATATAAGTAAGGATATCCACTTATAATAAAATATATAACTTATGTTTCATCTAGAGCCTGCATAGTTATAAAACATTTATAAAATATTTATAACAATTTATTTTTACGATTATTCCGGGTTATTCATTTGTTTCGGATAGTTTCAGTTACGTTATTAGATATTTGGGAAAATAATTCTTTAAAAAATCGACATAGCGAATTTCAATTAAATTCCGCCAATATACGGAACTTTCATATCGAAATGGTTACGTTTACGGAACTTTATAAAAGGCCTAAAGGTATTATTTTGTAAATTAAAAATATACGGGGAAAATAATAAGCAACTAAGAATATCATAATATTTTTATTTGTAAATAAAAACAATTAGAAAACCATTTTACTATACGTACAATTTTCATTTAAATAATTACAAATTCGATTTTTATTTGAAAAATTTTGGAAATTAATCAAACAATACAATTTTTAGATCAAAAATACATAAATGCGTACACATTTCGCGAGGTCTAAGCTGAACTTTGTATTTGTTGTGTTTATTCATATATATATAATGTCACGTCACTTGCTTTGCCTAAACCAGCTTATACTGCTTTTTGACAACAGTCAACAGGTATGGACGTACCTCGACAGATAAAGTTTTCACTATCACTGTACTATGTGTACAAATGTATGTGTCCAAGCAGTAAGAAAAGAAAAATACTCGTAGACACAATCCTATTCTTCGTGATCACATCAGATAAGGTTAAAGAGTATGAGCATGCAATGTCCGGCGTAGAAGAGTCGATATATTTTTATCGATTTCTAATAATAAGTATTTCTTATCGTATTTTTCTAACTCTACTTTTATTGTTTTACACACGTACAAAGCTCAGGTTAAGCTTCGCGTTCTTGTTTTCACTAATCATATTAGTTCTGTTTTTTTTTACATTTTCTTACATTTTTAGCATCTGTACATACGTAAACAATTTTCTTTTCTTCAACCTTATCTCCTCTACATCGTTGAACTTACTGAACTTCTATAATAGTGAATATTTTACTGTCACTTAGACATATTTCCCAAGTAGAATACCAAATTTATATTGAATTTTATGAATGTACACTTCTCCTGGATTCAAAACTGCATTAGGAAAATTACTCTGGAAAAAATGAAAGCGCAATGTAAACCCATCAATCACAACAATCAATAATTTGTGTGGAGACCGAACCGATTTAATACGTAGTCTCTTTACAGAAGGAATGTTATAGTAAAGTAATTAAAAAAACATTTAATTTACGTGAAATTCGTAAATAAAGTATTATTAGATAAAGTAGAAAACCAACAAAATAAATTTTGAACAAAATAAATTAGATAAAGTAGAAAAACGTGCAACACGGCGCCATCTATGAACAAGCTTATAAAAGAGTAATGAAAAGAGTTCTTTTGTTATTTTTGAATTTGAATATTTATATATATTTATATATATTTTAACACTATATCATTTTCGCCTCTGTAAAATGTTAAATATTAAAAATACATATTCATATTCACATATAGTAGTGTTATAATTAAAAGTGTCGTTATTATAAATATTAATTACATGGTTGACAGCGTCAGGATAGTTTTGTGGCAAGAGACAGAATAAGCCGTGTTTCTTGTAGTAAGTTCCTTGTTTTCCCATTAAAGGTACGTAGCCATAGCTCTTCTTGCCCTGAAAAATAGATTACATATAAAATTATAAATGGTGGTGTGCGTGGCAGTAATAGAAGAGAGTGCAGTATAATGTAGAAAACATTCTTCTACTACAAATATTATTTCAACGCATGTTGAAGTAACAGAAATCCCCCAAGGGGGAACGCGAATGCAGAATCGTTGCGTTCAATACAGTCACACGCTTGTGCCAGTACGGATCACCATAATATCATAGTATTTAATTATGTTTCTAAATGTAATTTACTTAAATAGTAAGAAAATTAGCTAGCTTTTATTAACTATTTTATTATTATAAAATCATACAACCTCTAATAGTCTTATCAAGTTACAGTACTTTATGATGAATATACGTTTAGATCTTTCAAACACTTTTCTTTTTAGAATATCATATACATGGGTTCTCACATACAATGTTAAAAAATAACAAAGGAATATAGAAGTTCAGTAAGTTAATTTATTTTATTATAAAATATTACCAAGATTCCAGAGAAACTATATGGAAACTAGTTAGAAAAATCGTTTTATAGCAGCAAATATGGAAACAATATTGCTTTTTACAAATAATTTTGTTATTAGTTATATTATTAGTTTATTATTATCGTAATGTGATTAATATTATATATTTGGACATATTCTCAATCATCTTCTACTTCCATTCTACAGAAATGTCACACTAATTAATATCGTTAACGTCTTTTTAGTAGCAAAAAAAATAAATAAAAAAAAGTATATACACTCACATTGACACTTTCAATCTCAATGCGTTCTTCTTCAATCGCTTCTTCAATCACACTTGACACGTCGCTGCTCACATCACTATCGCTACTACTGCTGCCACTATCAGTTTCAACCTTTCCCTCTTCCTCTTCCACGGGCTCGGGTTCCTGATATATCATTTACCAAATAAAAACCTACCACATGGCATCGTGGCGCACGGATATACGCTTGCGATTGTAGCGGGGAGGTCGTGGGTTCGATTGCTACTGTATGTGACAATATATTTCTTCTGTCTAGTAAGCGCGGCGTTGAGTTCGACACTTAACACGCATCGCATGTCTTAACGCCCTCTGCCTATCCTGCTTTATGCGGGATACATCGTGAAGCTTTTGGGAATTAACTAGTTAATGAGTATCAATTTCATCAATTGTTTTTTTTATTTCCAATTGGATCAGGCATTTATCATTTGTGTAACAACGACGTCATTAATCCTAATACATAATAATATAATATGCATAAGAAGACCGCAATTATTTCTCAATAAATTTATATTCACTTAATTACAATTGTATTTTATAAGTATTTTTTGTATATTTTCCATAAGCCTGATTTGAAAAGCATTTATAACAGAGATCTTTGGAATAAGTACTTAACTTCTTTGGATTAATAAATATCTTTACCTCTTGGCTTCATTAAATTATATGAAGATTTTCATGATAAAACTGACACCCGTCAACAGCTGTTTGCCTACAGTATATTATGTAATATCATGAATATAAATATATTGGGATCGTCGTAGTGTAGTGCCACAACGTCTATAAATGCGGACAACTGATTGTTCTCATCTACCTGGTTTCGTATGAAAAAGCGCAGTGTTGATTTTCGACATTTAATATAAATTTACCCTAATTCGTCTGAAAAATGGGGAATAAAGTGTTTGTATATTTTTCCGTCTATCCGGTTATATGCGGCGTTATTTAAATTTTTGAATAAACATATATAATTAAAAGAATAATTGGCATACTTCGACAATTTTATCCGGATCTGGCAGAAGGTTGCCAGTGTAGAACTGCATACCAGGTTGATTGCTATATACCTCTATGACCCTTCCGGATATAGGATGAAGTACTCTGAAATTAAATATACTTTATCAAATAACAAAAATGAAGGTCACTTAAAATAGAACATAGCATAGTCATATCTAACACTATTAAATTGTTTAAAAATAACCTATCACAGAGTATAAACAAAATAATGACCAAAGGTACAAAAGTAAATTCAACATCTCGTGAGGAACTCTAAGAACAGTTTTATTAAGCACATTTTTATTTTGCGTGGGTGGTTCCAGTTACCACTCCAAGTTCCATAATCCATAAATCGCTGGCTTATCACATTCAGAAACCTACAGATCCTTTCTTCAATTTCTCATACACTATTCATCACTGATCATCGCTCATTTAGTGCAATTAGGACATATTGTCACTTTTTTGAAATAATATAATGTATGGTTGGAGAAGCAGACTTGACTAGACTTCTATTTGTTTTTCAGCTTCACGTTGAATCCTGCATATAGCGGGGTAGGCAGAGAGAGGCTACTGTTAAGACTCTCTGCTTCTCAAATTCCGCCGAATTCAGGAGGCATAACGGACAGGAGTGGAGGATCTCAACGCTGCACTTTTCCCTCGACACCAGAGCAAGGAAATGTTAAGATTATTATTTAATGATTATTAATTTGGAACATTCAAATTAGAAATACAGTGTTTTTGTCATTACCACTTTAAATGAAATCAAAGTTTTAACTACTCTATAAAAGCCTAATACAATTAAAACAAAAGAGTTAACGTTGTTTAGGTTTATTATAATATAGAAAATAGATAATTGTGCAAAATAGAACGAGAGATATCCCTTTCTTGTTCTTTTATGTTTTTTGGTGAATGATGAGTGGCAGATCGGCAGTGTTTACGTCATTCGTATCAATTCGTAACTGCGTCACACGTATCACAGTATGGATGAACATCGTCGTCGTCATCGAAAATCCTACGTCTAAACTATTGATGTATCTTAATTATTTTTTTAGGTGGATGGGTGGAGATGGCTTCGATATATTTTCCCCTATATGCTGCACCTGTAAATGGAGCGCAGACCCTTCCACCTGTATATTTATTTACTTTATTTTTAAACACTTATAGAGAATAGAGCACCAAATGCTATTTACGTGTCGTGTTACTTTAAACAAGTTATTTAGTGGAAATGCACATAATTTGTTTTGTTTAAATCAAACCTCACGTATATTGAGTCTAGTATCATATGAAACGTGGATACATTCAATAAACAATACTGCTTAAACAATAACTATATGACTATAGTAATTTCTTTGGCAAGGAACAATTCTCGACTTGACTCGATGAATACGGCCAATCGAGTGTCTTATGAGTTTTACAAAAAGGCTTCACTAAGCACTAAATAGAACCTTATGAATTTAGTTAGTTACTTAACTGCTTACATATGGTATAAAACAGCCTCATATTCAGTAAGGGAACTATGATTAATTTTATGGGATACAACGCATGACTCAGTTACAATTTAATAAACCATCACCATAGCAGTTCGCGTCAGCGCAATGAATTAGATTTTGCAAGTAAGATTTATGTACAAAATATCTATGTACATACGTTTATTTAGCTGCATGTTATATGTCGTACATCGCAAGGTAGACAGGCGGAACCTGGGAACCTAGTGTTAAGACCCCCAGTTCCTCATTAAGACACCTCAGTTTTCCGCCTAATTCTTGAAGCATTGTTTGTTAAAAGGCGGAACTCAACGTTCTCGCTACCAGACTCGTTACCAGACTCTTTCCCTCGACTGGGAATCGAACGCACAACTGACACGTTTACAGCCGCACACCGATGCCCCTGCGTCACAATGGTCTCAACGCCAATATACAAGTAGATAATGGACATTTTAGAGATCAGACTGCAGGTTTTGATCATATCTAAGCATATGGACCTAATTTCTAATTTCATTCATAGTTGTTTACTATTAATTTGGTAATGTAATAGATATTGTAAACAAGGTTCTCCTTTGTTTCACAGAATGTAGAACATTTTTAATATGAAGGTTTCTGTTTCATTTTATTTTAAATAAGACAATTTTATATATTATAAAATTACGTTAATTCATTTAAAAATAAATCTAACTAACCGACTTTGGAAGGCGAGGTCTTGTTCCGTGCCCTGAGTGATACAATAATTGATATCGAATCCGTCTCTAGGTATTTTGGGTAGCATCGTGCGTAAAACTCTTGGTACTCTAAAATCGTACGCTGTTCCGCCCACTACATTCTTTTCGCCTGAAAAAAAAACATTAATAAATATGTATAAATTAACATAAGTATAGTATATACATTACATTACTTGGGGAAAATTTAAAACGGAAAGTGTCTTAAGGCTTAATGATAGGTTCCCTCTGTCTACCCTACTATGTTCGGAATACAGCGTAATGTTAAATGAAAAATTAAAAACTATTATGGTACTTCATCAAGCGATATTAAACTTATCTAAACACAACGCTTACAACTTTTATGTCTTTTATATCTTTATGATTTGTATAATCATACAAACAATTGTTATTCTTCATTTAGTTATATAGGTTAATTTCATAATAAATTGATACCGATTATGTCAGTTACTAATGACTGCATAATAATAAATATTTCCCCTTTCGACCTGATATCTATTTGACACAACAAACAATATATTTAGTTTCCTTTCACAATGTTTGAAAAATATATTTTTTAATTAATTTTCATAGATTTTTTATTCATCAGCATGACGAATGATTGATTCATTTGGATTTTTTTTGGGTTTTCTGGGATCCGTACCTCAAAAGGTAAAGACGACCCCTTATAGGATCATCAGAACACAACACCCCCATTTGGGGGGGCTCCTCCCAATTTTTATGGAGCCTCGGTAGGCTAGTCAGACTAGCACTTAATAAAATAAACAGTAATTTTATAGAAATTTTGCCGGACAGAATACTTTAATGGTAAAAAAATATTCATGAAACTATTTAAATAAAACAATCCGTTTCTGAAACTAGCGCGCACTAACAACAGCCAAATAGACAAAAAAAACACTTTCGGTTCGTTTTCGTTCTTAATTACAGATTTCCTCATATATTTTCCTAAGCCCAGACATGGATCGGTTACATTTTTACTATACGTAAAATAAATAAATAAAAATAAATTAAATAACTAAAAATAAATTAAATAAATAAAAATAAATTTATTATCTAAGAAAGAATTGTTCCTTATAAAAAAAGATAATGTGAATATTGTGAGGCCATTGAAATACATCTTATATACAATGTCACACCTGTAACGAGTCCCTCGTCATCAACTGCGGTGTACTTATCCGCGTTTATCGTAAATATATGGTCATACATTGTTTCTGAGCCAGCATGCTGAAAAAATAATTTAAAATAACAAAAGTTGAAGAGAAAAAGAAAGAGAATAAAAATCATAGTCATTATAACTTTACGACAAAAAATAAGCAATAACTAATTCTCTTTTTTATAACAATAAAACTAACTTGGAGAGCAAATTTATAATTGCTAGATTATAAAATTGGTCTCTAAGTTAAATTGCCATTTTAATTTCACATATATGAATATATTTGGGCGCAAGCGCATGTGACTGTAAAAGCGATGGTACGGATTCAATTCTCACTCAGGGAAATTAAATAATTAATATTTTTACTTCCTCGCTCTGTTAACGAGACAAAGCACGGCCTTGAGTTTCACAACTCACCACGCATATGTGTCTCAAGAATTCAGTGGAAGTGGGAAACGGAAGTCTCTTAATGGGAACTGGGTCTTGTCATGTATTTTTTTATTACTATGATCTCAATTGTTGACCTTTTTATATTTTCATGTCTATCATAATAGCATTGTAGGCAGAAAGAACCCAGCGATAATGCGCAATCATCTGTGCTTTCTTAGAAAATTAATTTAGCCATTGCCCAATGTGGAGATGGTACCTAGAACTATCATGTGTACAATAAGCACTGTCTCAGCTTCACAACATTTATCTGATATATAAATTCAATACAAAATTATAACATTTAAACAGTATTTATTATAAACAACTTACGTGGCCTGCCAGATTAAAATAGCACGCGTTACTTAAATTGACAATGGTCGGTTCACTTGTAGTGCACTTCATTTCTATCTTGATAGTGTTATCACACGTAACTTCGTAGGAGACCTGAGCCATCACCGTACCAGGGTAGCCCTCGTCGAACCGTTCTGAGATGTGGCTCATGATGACCTTGTTACCAGTAACATAGGATCTCCAGTTCACCTGCAAGTATTATAAAATTTTCTTTGAATAGAAGATGTAGTAACTTTACAAATCAAATTTAAGTTAATAAACAATTCAAATATTAAGACCCCTCGTGACGCAGTGGCACCAGCACGCGACTGTAAACGCGACCGCAATTAAATATTTATTTTCATTTCCTCGCTTTGGTAACGAGGCAAAGCGCGGCCTCTAGAATTCGGCGGTTACGACGGCGACGACACGGAGCATTTTAACACTTTTTTATATTATTCAATTTAATTCCTTTAAATATTTCACTATAAATTTACCAATTCCAAACATACCTTATCGAACCCCACACGTCCGCCGTTGTAGTGATGTTGACCTTTATTAGTACTTAGCATGTACATTTTTCCTGATGGCTTTACAATCATTGTGCCATTAAGAACATAATTTGCATATCGTCCTATAGTAGCACCAAAGTAGGGGTTTCGTGGTTGAAGATATTCTAAATATACATGGACTATGTAATTTATTATTTTGTAAATATATATCATTTAGAACAATGTTAACAATTATGAAAATATTTAGGTTTACCTTCTAAGGTGTCAAACCCCGCTACGACATCATCAGGGACCCCCTTTTTATCAGGGACTTGAATGGACGTGATAGCAGCACCATAAGTTATAACCTACTTACATAACATAAAGTTAATAACATAAGTATATTATTTTAATTTTTATATAAAACTATTGATAGATTTGAAACATATATTCATAACATTACCTGAACTATCATTCTGTTCTTAGTTTTCCAAGTGTACCTCCGTACAATATCGATATTTGAACTTGAAGCGCAGGAACTCTGGTCAATGTCTGGTGGGACCGTAGTGTCTTTCAACATTTTTGAAGATTTTTTAATCTTTGCTTGACTAAACTTTAATTTAGATAATGACTCTTTTTTAGGCATAAAACCAAAACCATCCACTATTAGTTCTACATTCGGTATCGTTACTACAGGTTCAGATGGTTCAGGAGTGATCCTAGTAATGGACACCGTATCTCCACTTGCTTTGTCATCTATTTCTTCAGCCATTTCAACCGTGAATTTTGATAACAAATATTATTTTTTACTTTCTAATTGCTTAAATTTTGATATCTAAAAAACTTTACATATTTTTATGTAATTTTGAAAGAAAACTGAACTGTCAAATTTATTTAAAAGTCATTTAGTAATTTTATTTATATACAATTTAATAAGTTTTTATATGTAAGACATTACAAATAAATAAGTTACATTTCATAGAAGCTATGATATATTTGTTATACAGGTACTTCCATCCTGTATATCGAAATCGGTGCGATTTGGGTTGTTTGTACCGATTTGAGGGTTAAATGGCCCTGATGTCGATGTTGTGACAAGGTTATTTATAGATATCATAAATTTCATTTTTCGCAAGAAAACAATAATATAAATGTTACAAATCTGCCTTTATTCATAATTTAAGACGGCTTCATTTCGTTAGTATCTAACTAAAGACAGAGATATAAATAGTTAAATAAATTACCACACAATTGATCGCAAGATACATTCAAATTACGTTATTACACAATATCTCTATGTTGTGTAATAACGTAATTTTTCATTTAATTATTTATATTATAATTTAATCAATAATTCATTTATAATTTTTGTGTATTCTATCCGGCTTTAATACTCTAAACCCAAAAAACTTTGACGCTTTGCTTGTCAAGTCCATTGCTTTCAGTTTTCCATTGTTCATTATCGGCAGCAATCTCTTCTAAGCATTCGACTTCATTGCAAGATGACGGCGGGATTATACTGATGATAGGAATACCAATCTCTTGAAATGAGCTCATAGATGAAAAACCGCTTTCGTCTTCTATAAAATTTGATGAAGCACTGTATTCATTTTTTTTGTCGTCACTTTGTACCACATTTTCACACGATCTGTGTAGCCCATTTTGCGAGACTAGCGGATCTTGATCAAATACTTTAACGTCTTGGGAATCTTTCTTTAGTCCAAGGCTCAATGGTGATTGTGATACAATAAAATCATTTAAAATTATATTATTCATGTCATCAAATCTAGAAATATCGTTGTCGCTCTTACAATCAGAAATTAGAACAATATTATCTTTTGTGGGTTTTAAGTCTAACTTCACAGATTCTGTTATATTCAATGCCTCTCTTTCTTCTCTCTCTCCATTTTCGGTTAACAATAAAGACGGTTCCGATCGACTACAGACACACGCACACGCCAATTCGGGAATTTTTGTACTTAAAACTGTGTTGGCAAGAGTGATTAATCTTGACATTTC
Source organism: Heliconius aoede (assembly GCA_037355905.1). Classification (NCBI taxonomy): domain Eukaryota; kingdom Metazoa; phylum Arthropoda; class Insecta; order Lepidoptera; family Nymphalidae; genus Heliconius; species Heliconius aoede. The sequence goes on along the minus strand of JBAIZZ010000370.1, from coordinate 110,186 downwards.
TTCAGTTAACTTATGTCCTGTTTCGTCTTCAGTAACAAAAGGTAACTTTGATTGACTCCTAAAATACACACATATATATATATATTATATAAAAATTTAAATATAATCAAATTGCTCAATATAATTTAAAAATCTTTACACTTCTTACCTGGAGCCGTCTATAAATCTATTAACATTATTAATAGATTTGCTCATTTTTCTTGTACTAATTTTCTTTTTAGAGCTTATTGAACCATCCAAGTTTTTACTAACATATAGAGCGGACTGCGACCGTGGCAAGTTGGATATATTTAGGGATTTCGGTGGAGCCATAGGTAATATTTTATCTAATCGTATTTCCGATTCACTCTTTTGGCACTCAATGTGTTCTTTGAATCTACTCAAAAAAGTGACTATTTGCTTAAGTAAGGCTATATGCATCTGTCTGTTGGCTTCAGTCTGAAAATTATTACACTTAGATTGACATTTATTAAAATAATAATATTATTTAATATATAATTCGCAAGAGGCAAACATTCGCAAATAAATTCGCAAAGCATCAAGTAGAAATAAAATAAATTTTGGTGCACCAATACTATAACTAGTAATACATATTTTAATACCTGAGATAGCTGCCACCTTAAGGTCTCCACCTCCATATTTAAGGCGTTCACCTCCGTATGTCTGATGTCTGCGTTACTGACGACCTTGTCCGGAGATTTCACGATTTCCACAGCTTTCTCTATATGATTATCACTCTTCGAAAGTTGAGAACGTGGCTCAATTCTTTCTGGAACCTAAAATTAACAAATCATCTTAACATTGCAAAATATTCAAATAAACAGAATGGAAAAGTTGGAATCTTAACTCCAAGAGGCTCCAAGATTGGACGAAGAGTCCTTCCATATTATATCCTTCTACGTTCAAAATTTTTAAAATTTGTCTCCATAGACACATTAAAATACTTTTTAATTAAAATGACTTATAATATAAAATTGTAAATCTATGCTAAGTACAAATATTTTTATCTAATTAATTGTAAAAATGGAGTACGAATTGTCTTAACACTAGATTCTCTCTGCCTACCCTTCCACATCGTGGCGTTGCACTAATACTATCGCCTTTCTAATCATCAATACTTAACTTACTTAACGCTGTATCCCTAGCGGAGTAGTCAGAGACAACGGACCGCCAAAAGCTACGCTCCCTGCATTCCACTTTCGCTTCTTCGACTGTCTATCAACCTCTTCATGCATGCCTTCCGGGGGCTCCTAGTGCTTTTTACGTGACCTTCCTCCAGTATCTTTGATACTAAGTTTTGGAAGTCAACCGAGGCCTCCCCCTACCTCTCTTTCTACTCACTTTTCCATCATATATCTTTTTTAGCCCTTCTTTCATCACTCATTCGTTCGACGAGCCCAAACCAGCTGAGCATGTTCTTCTTCATTCTCACCGTGACATCCTCACTATATACCTGCCATTATGTGTATTTTTTCATAGCGGATTCGATCAGCTAACCTAACTCCGCATATCATTCGAAGAGATCGCACTATGAACGGCCAAACGTGCAGCTGTGCTGATGTTTCGCCGTCTCATCAATGCAGCTAAGGCCTTTCCACGTCCATCTCGTATCTTCTATCTCTACTTTTTTTTATGGGAGAGGACAAGGCAAACGAGCGTTAGAGTCACCTGATGGTAAGTGATCACCGCCGCCCACGACCCCGCGTAACACCAGAGGAGCTACAGGTTGCCGACCTTTAATGTGGAGATGTAGGGCGCCGGGGCCCGGCATTACCTAATGCGAAACGCAGTGACAAGAGCCATTATTACCATTTACACAGATCTTGCATTCCGCTCGTTCTTCATTTCTTTCAAACACAATTTGCAATTACAAGTTGCAATTTGCTTTGCGCGTCGTGTGATACACTCACTGGCTTATATAATAGAATGACAAATAAAAAAAAAGATCAAATAACGGACCCCTCATTACTATGTGAAGACTTTGTATGAAAAGTAGCAAAAACTTGGGAGCGTAGACACTAAGGTGGTGTCAAAGAATCACACGCCGTTGAATAGTGCGTATAGTAAGTATAGGCACATATTTTTTCTATAAATATCAAAGAAATTACGAAAAAAAAACTAATAACTCATTCCATGCCCGTTAAATAACAGTTATATCTAAATAATTGACCGTAATTTTAATTTAAGTGATATTAAATATTTACAAAACTAAAATTTAGTTAAATATATAAAAAAAAAAGAAACAGAAACATACTTAAATAATAAGAAACTTAAAAATAATTTTTAATCGCTCTAAATTATTAATAATAATTTTAAACAAAATTTATACTGCATTATCACCCGTAATCTATGAGTCCTGTAATGCAATTTATTTCAGCTTCTAACTGTCGCATGTCGCAGCGTAGGTAGAGGGTGCCTAGCGTTAAGACACTCTGGAACGACGGATTCTGGAGGTATTATGTGTTGAGTGGCAGATTTCAATGCCGCGCTTTTGCCTCGAAACCAGAGCGAAGAAAAATATTAAAAATTTTATTTACTCGAATGAATTTATTTAATCAAACCCACAGCCTATCGCGTTTACTTACACTTTGTGCCCCTGCGCCACAACTGGGCTCAAATTAAAAATTTTATCTTTAATATGTAAGTATCTAATTACATCATAAACGCAAATATTTGGCAATACATCTACGTAACATAATGTAAATTATCTCGTATTTTACATTCCAGTTAGTAATAATAAGACTTAATATTTGTATCGACCTATTACAAAATTATATATTCATAGAGAAGGCTGCAACTCAAAATCATTGAGTAAGCACGCTAGAACAGTACAAAGACCTTAAAAGATGTACGTACTTCCGACGTAACCTCTGGACCATGATCAATTATTCAATGAAATTATTACTCTTCATTCTGTAGGTGAATAAAAAAGGTAAGGTTTCGTTTTTTTTTTTTAATTTGTACTTAATAATTTTATAAGTCTAAAACACATTAAATACACAGAACCTTGACGATTTATTTAGATATGATTTAAAAAAGAAAAATAAAAAAATGAATCTGATTAGCACCGACTATTGTTTCAAAACTTTTAAATGTCTTGTCTATAAATATAAAAAGATCAATTTCATTTTTTTTATTAATATTCCATATCTTATCGATTTCTATCAAGATAACTATACTCTGTTATTAGCTTAAGCATACGAATTTTGTAAGTAATTTTTGAAAAAAAGTAGAACAAGAACAAAATTAAAGTAGTACAGCAACATCCGCACCAAAAGTGGACAACAATCAGCCACTGTGCCATTGAAATTGTATACAAAATTACTGCATTGAAAACGTTTAAATGAAAAAATATATATATATCTAGATACCTACATACATACCGCAATAAGTAAAGCCCAAAAATATCTCTTAAGGCGTACAATTATTCAAGAAGGTATAAGAATCGTCCAAACGCGTTATTTTCTACTATACGCAGTGACCTACTTAACTACTTTTATGTATATCTATTACATAGTATTGAGTTACGGGTGCCGCGTTACCTATCTCAGATATCAGAACCACCGGCACGGAACCTGCCACAACACAAGGCTAGTAGGCTAAGCTTCGATTACAACATTCAATAGAAATGTAAGGAGTAATTTCACCGAGGTTATACGAAATAATTATATTATATAGCAGTAGTTAGAGGCCGTCGTGGCGTCGTCGTGGCACAAGCGAGCAATCGTTATTGCAACAGGTCGTGGGTTCGATTCAAGCCTGAGGAAATGAAATATTTAATATTTTCCTTTAGTTATCGAGCGAAAATTCGGTGGAAAGTTAGAAGCTTACAGTCTACTAAAGTTAGAAGCTACAGTCTAGTTCCCTCTGCCTAGCCTGCTGTATGCGGGATACAGCGTGTAGCTAATAAGCATAAATACATATAAATATTTATATTGGTAAATGGATGATTTTGTCGTTAGTATGTTTGAGGGGAAGTATTCGAATGGGTCGCTTAACATGAGGCAAGCCCGTGACGCGGCGACGCGTGACGCGCGCATCCGCTGCGCTCCCCCGGTGAGCTGTCGCGGCGGCGCCACGCTCGCACCCGACAAGTGCACCGCCACCGACGACCCACTGAACGTATAACTCACGAAATCGAATGTATAATTATATACTAATTTTGTTTTTTTTTTATATACAGTGCCTAATATACCGCCGTCTAGTCTAATAAAGTATAACTAACACTAATTAAAGAGAAATAAATGGATGTAAGAATATTAAAATCTTAATTTCTATCTATGAGCACAGTAATTTTGATGTAATTTCACTAAATATTTGTTAAAATTATTTATGTTGTGCGAAACGAGACCTTCTTTTTCCAATCCTAAGTATGCATTTATATTGTCTTTTTTGTATGTTAATATATATTAACCATTATTGAGGTTCCGTACCTCAAAAAGAAAAAAAAACAACCGTTTTAGGATCCCTTTGTTGTCTGCCATTTATCACAACAATGTGGTACTAAGCTCAAATCAATATCAAATATCACATGTACTACGGTCTTTTGAAGCACAGAAAAATCTAACTTTTAAACCAATGCAATCAAAGGAGCATTTATTTATCCATAGTTTTTGCCACGTAATCAAACCCTATGGGATGCTTCCCATGTACATATAGTTATGAGGTCTATTAGACAAGAAGTGCGAGCTCACATTAGAAATCAAAAAAATTAAAAAGTACCTAAGTAGGTTCCCTCTGCCAACCCTACTATATGCGGGATACAGCGTGAAGCTGATACAATAGATATTCGAGAGACAAAAAAACAATAAAATCTATATGTAGTTAATTTCATACAATTAGAGAATAACCTACAATCATGAAATTGGTACCGAACCCGCGGTAGAAGAGTCGGATTCGCATTTGATCAGTTTTTTAAATATGTAACTCGGATTTCCTAACTATTAAATTTGTTATTTTTTTCCAACTGCTAAAGGCGGACTATATATACTAAGAAAGGCTAAGATTTTTATTCTTTGTAAATATCAAATCTGAATTTATTGTGTCCAAAATGCAAATATTTGTTACCATAATCAACATTTGCATAATACATTGATTAGATGAATTTGCATAGAATTATAAATTCAAATGTCGCGTGTTATGTCCTCATAAGAATATTAGATATTTGTTTAACTGCCATTTTAAGTGTTTCCATGTTATATAAAACTGAATAAACATTCATGAATGTAATATAATATTAATAAATAATACGACCATTGCATATATATATATTCATCCTCAAGAAAGATTAATTAATATTTTCAATTAAATATGCGACTCTACAGTAAGGCAATCTGGGGTCTCCCACATAGTTTACCCAGCAGGTTGACAACCCTGTCATTAAAGGTCCACAGTTCGAATTTAAAATGGAATGAGGTAATAAAACGAAAGGACACGTTGTCTCATCACTTCTAAGTTACCATTCAGCATTTTCTAAGGCGATGTGTTTATTTACAAGACGGTTTAATAAAGACTGTTCAATGTTCGTTCGTATATAGTTACGTAACAAAGGAAGGCTGTACACGCAGCGACTGCGGCGACGTGTTGGTGTTTTTGTTTATATATTATTATTATATTAGATAACAATATATACTTTTATTAAATAAATTTTACATTTTTAAATATTTTTTTTTGTGAAAAATATAAAAAATAAAAACACTCTTCAGAGGGTGAGACAAGGCTTCAAGCCATCAGTGGCTAGGGCTCCAGAGAGAGGAACCTCCTCACAATACGCGCCGTTAGATAATTGTTATGAAGTAATTATACAGATATTGTTTACCTATCTGTATAATTCGTATTTAAAGTTCAAAACATCTCTACACCCTAATATTAATAAAGCTGCTATTAATATTATTAGTTATCAGTGATCAGCCCTCGGCTTCGCCCGCTTTAACTTTACAATAATTTATTTGAAGCGGTATATGCGTTTTACCCGCGTAAATCCTGACTCCACAGAAATTCCGGGATACGATGTAGCTTGTATGTTGTTGCACAACCTCCGTTATCTTTCAATAAAAATCGGTTCAGCTGTTCCAGAGACTAGCCCGGACAGACAGAGAGACAAACAGTCAGACAAAACATTTAAAAGTTTGCTTGCAGCTTAGTATCGTGTGAATAACTATAATATGCACATTACGGTTATTTTGTAATCACAGAAAGACTTTTAAATTTTATTTTTATGTATATGTATCTAATAGGTACATATTATGTACCTATTGAAAATTTATTGAATTATGAAAATTTATTGAATTCTAATTGACTAAACATTCAAATAAATAAAATAAGAAATGATACAATAGTTACTTGGACAGTGTCCCTTATGCGTAAGTTGTCACGTCCCGAGTTCGTGTCGGTCGCGCTTTATCTACTTATATTAGATCCGGCACCCGATTCGTATTTATGGCGCGTCGCGATGGCGACGGAGCCAGCGGACTATAATGTTTCTGTTACGAATTTAAGAATATTAGTTATTGATGCAATATCGTGAATGTCCATCGATATATCAACCCGTTGTGGCGTAGCAACTCAGTGTGACTGTGTAGAGTTTACGCAACGATTGTGGGATCTATTCCTACTCAGGGGAATGGATTTATTATACGCAGCCCGCCACTGCACAAATGCAATATCTCGAAATTTGTGAACTTGGAGAACAGTGTATACACCAGGCTTCTTCTGCTTTCCCTACTATATAAACACAGTACAGTAAAAATATAAAATAACATGAACTTCATGGTGGGTGGTACATATTTTTTTTTTGTCACCACCAGCAGTTACGATAACGATATTATTGTAAAAGTAATATAAATATTATTTAATTTCTATTGCATACGTTTATCGATGCAATTAAATATGCGTTCGATAACAAGTAATAAAATAAATTGGTATGCATTTTTTATCTTCGCGCATTCCCCGCATTTAAAGAGAAATATTATTTCTTAGCGCATATAAAGGTAATAATCATATATTCAAGTCTTTTCATTTCAAAAAAAATGACTTTATACATTTTTCGTCACAGCAAAATGGAAAGTTGTATAAGAAAAATATCACGAAAAATAGTACGATATGTTTTTTGCCATCCGGCATTCTTTGAAATGAAAGACCGTGGATTCAATGAAGCGTTTCATGCCAAATTACAGCTATTTTAACTTTAATTCATTTAATAAAAGAGTATTTAATAAAAGTGTCATTTGGAGAAATTATATATATATATATATATATATATAATTTCTCCAAATTACACTTTAATATACTATTATAATAATTATTTCATTTCTTCGGCAGTTCGAGTGGTTCGGTGCATGGACTAGAAGTTTATTAAGATTATGTTATTATGTTATTTCAATTTTTACCTAGCAGGGTATCCAGAGACAACGGAGCCAGAACTGCTACCTTAGTATTGTTAATCGTTATCTATTGTATATAAATAACATTAAAAAAAATACTATAATTAAATTTTCATATTAAAAATCATTAATTCAAGTAAAATATAATTTATTAAATAAATGTGTCGTAAACAAATTAGATATTCAAATAAATAATTTATATAAAATATTCATATTCTAATGTCTAGACAGATATTGATTCGGATTCTAGATTATGCAATAGACGATAAACATAAGAATTGAATTATGTATTCATAACATAGAAGGGCGCGGGCGACTAACTTACATTAAATGTATCGTTTTTATTGTTCTTTTTCACCAAACGAGGGTCTTCTTATGTGGCGTTGTAAACACCAAACGGATCTGGAACGGTCATGGAAGCCCATGGCCACTCTAGAATAGCCTTGAACCCATCTCAGAAATTTTACAAATAATAAATTATCCTTGATAAATAAAAAAAACTATATACGAACAACAAACAAATCTACTTCCCAGAAGTAAAAATAAATTTAAAAAAAAATACTAAATCAATCAAAAAAAAGATTTATATTTTTATCTCTATATAGAGATATTATTAGTTACTCTAGGAAGTCTCAAGTTGTTAAATATTTATGTCAAAAATATTATTTTTATTATTTTTATTTAAAGCGCTTTGTAGGCTGGTCTCAGAGTAATGTCTATCTGTCTGTTAAAGTTATAATGTCGGGTAAAATAGAAACAATGTTATTATTCCCCATGTAGATGGCAGCAACTGGCATACCACGGTCCGGTGCGTTTAACGCAAATTGCTGGGATCCGGACCGCGTGAGTCATATGCCATAGATTTAGATTAAATATATTATATTTTCTTTCATAGTTTCAATCGACACTAGTAATAGCAAATTATTGATAAATTTGAATTTGCCCTTTTAATAATCTCACGACAAAATATTGTAAGTTATAATTGTTTCTATAATGATGACAACGGTGTTTGCCCGCCACAAGCTATCCTGCCTTGCATAGCGATCGGTTGAATATTGAAACGTTCTGCATATGGCAACATTCACTTTCGCATTATTCAATATGTTTCTCATATCTAAACAGGCTTCAGATACCTCTTACTCGATTTATATAAGTAAAACGGCTTTATGATAGACATGTAAGTAATTAATATTTACCATGTTTAAATAAAACATTACAAATTATTTCTAATCGAATCAATATTTAAAAATAAACAGATTTAATACCTAATGAAATTTTTGCAATTATATATATATATTTAATATACAATCAGAAAGTTACATAACAATAAATTTATTGACCAAATTTGTATAGAAAATATAATATTTAAAAAAAGATATGTTGTCATGTTATTGTATACAGTGTATGTACCTAATTAGTCAAAATAGCTTTTTTTTTCTTATTAAGCAACTTTGTCATTTGACACGATGCCACTTAACCCACTTAAATGTCATAATAAACATAAAATTATTAAAACGTCACTTTGCATAAAATTTTAATACTAATTCGGATCTATTATTCTAATAGTCGATATAGAGGTAAAAAGAAATCAGCTACACGCTGTATCCCGCACACCGCAGGGTAGACAGAGGGAACCTAGTGTTAAAACACTCCGTTGCACACTTTCTGCCGAATTCTGGAGGCATTGCGTGTTGAGTGGCAGAAGTTGTTAAAATAAATAAAATAAAAAAAATATGTGCAATGTTTCAATCTTAAGGAAATTATTATGGGATTAAATAGCTCGATTGGCGTATGGGCACAAGTGTCAGACGCGCGACTGGTTGTGGTTGTGGGGTTCGACCCCCACTCAAGGCAATAAAATATTTATTTGAATTTATATTTTCATTTCTTCGCTCTGGTGTCGACGCAAAGCGCGGCGTTGAGCGCCACCACTCAACATGCAATGCCTCTAGAATTCTGCAGAAAATGAGGAACGGAGTGTCTTATGTATCTACCAATTGGTACCCTCTGCCTACCCTGCTGTGTGTGAGGTTCAGAGTGAACCTGATTAATAGCTAGTAATGTCAATACCGCCGACCCACTGATCTTGTTATACTTAAGCACACAAATTCAATAAAATTATACAGATATAGTATGTATGCCTTGCAAGCCGTCTCTTCCCACATAGCAACGGTACCACGTTCACCATTGTTTGTACGTACATTAACGACCTATGGTATAAACTATGGTACAATTTTATAGACTTCTACAATCAATTTAAATGCATTTTTAATATTTTATATAGAACGGTCATCAACATCAAATGAATAGTGTAAAGGCGTCAGACATTCGCAATTGTTTATTCTAATTGGGTTTTTTTATTATTATCGTATCGTTATCGAAATCGGGGTCTATCAATTGTAAATGAGAAACTTAACTCATCTAACCTAAACAAAATCTCGATTACGTTTCTTCACTACAGATAGCTATTTTATTTTTTTTCCCCCCAACTTCCATTAAAATTTTAATGACAAAATTTTGATATTATCATGTCAAATATATTTTGCATAATTATAAATAATTTCACTTGAGATTAAAAAAAAAGAAATCATATTATCCTAAATTCCGGTTTGTTTTAAATGATATTCATTCATCTCATCTTTTGTTACTTTCTAATGTAAGCGAGCCAATTGTTGTCGAGACATGATATTTATTTTTAGCCCACTTTGATTTCACAAAACTTCATTTTGGACCATACAACAATATTAATTATAGCGTATAAGAAATAATAGTTCGGAGAAAAATCATTATTCCCAATGTTATTTAAAATATACATAATATAATATATATTTTAAACAAATGTATAATTTGCATTTTCATTTATAAAATATGGTACAATATTTTTTAATGGTAACAAACTTCCTATATCCTATACAAATGATTATAGACAGTATACTTTTATAGCCGACGATGCTAACTCGGGATTTGCACAAGCGTCATAGATACCTAATGAAAAAAAAAAAAAGAATGGTAGAGCGCGTCGGATTTTCTAAAGGGATGTTAAGTGAACTTGAAAAAAGCTGTTATATAATAATTCGATGATTTGGATATAACGCCAGCTCGCAGCAATGTTAGAATGTACAAAAACAATTTCGTCATTTTGAAATATTCAGATTAAGATATATATGATTCTTAATACCCTAGACGTGCTATCTCATAAGCTGACTATTATCTGAAAAGACTTGCCTTATGTGATTTTTGTTTAATCATTGATCGCAATCAATTAAAAAACTCAAGAAATATCATGTAAATAAAAGAGTGTATGTTTGAAGTAGAATAATTTGTATTCATAAGAAAATAACTATAAAAAAATATTTTTAAATTAACATCTTCATCGATGAGTAATAGATAGAGAAAGAGTGGGAGAGGAATAGAAACTCGGAGGCAGCAATATAAGCAAACTTTAGATGCATTAAACTTTATCGATAAATTTTTATTACTTCGGCTTGTGGAATTCGTCAGATTGTATGCAGATTAAATGAGCAATCTGCTTATGGCTAAAAATTCCTTATTTTTTATGAATAAATTTAGGTAGTAAGTTAGAACAGTATACTGACAAATACACGTATAGGATAATCGACACTTGCCTTGACACTGATAGTATTTAGTAATTACAGAAGGACACTCGCACTTCCGCCCACACAGTCTCACCGTCACAATTTAAACAAACTCGATTTTTTTATTCTCAACACATTGACATATCCTGTATTCTACACTTAACAATACACTTAGGCGTTTTTTCCACACTAACAAATTATATGAGGTAACGTATAAAATTACAACCGACATTAGTTTTAAAAATGAAAAAGAAAAAATAGAACGCATATAGTATCACTTTGTTTCCCGTCTGACTGACTATAGTTTATTGTTAATTTCATACAAGAACAGTTCATAAGCTCGCACTGTAAGTTCGTCAACTCTTATCATTTATATTACTTAATATTTATTTATTATATTGCGTATTCATAGGTGGAATCAGACGTCGCTCTTTGCCTTGTCACCGGATCGAGGAAGTGCTCTAAGCCTCTAAATGCACTGTCAATAATTTATAAGTCATATAAAAAAAAGCGCTGATGTTCAAGCAATCAAGGCTTGGTCGAGTCGTATAAAAAACATAGTTTTAATATGATTTGCAGGTCAAGACGAGTAACTCACAGATTTCTCTATATGGTATAGTGAGATTCTTATACTTACAAGGGTCGTAATTAACGTCCGTGACCTAAACTGAACATGTCAAGTATGATTAAAATACATTTTTACTAACTTTTATTTAAGTTGCCGTGTCAGTGTGCTAGAGTATGTGAAATCTTGCGAGCTCAATTTGAACTACTTCCCAGACCCAGTGTCCGATTGAGCTGAAATTTAGATTACGTCTTCAGTTTTGATGACAATGAAATTATATACAATGAATATTGTTTTTAATACAAAATGGTCGCCACAACAAAATGGCCGATTACAATTTTTTACACAACTAACCTAATAATATATATTTTTTTTCTATTACAATTAATAATTTCTTATTTTTAATTTTACCTAATCTAACGGTAGAATAGCTACACACTGTAATGTTGATTAATTCACATGTTTAATAAAGATATCTATCTACAAAGGTAGTTTTTTTACAGATTAAGGTGAAATACAGTCGAATGTAACAAGAGGGACGTGTAAAGAGCGGGTGCCTAGTGTTAAAACACTTCGCTTCCCATCTCCGCCAAATTCTGGAGTCAATGCGTTTTGAGTGGTGGAACTCAACGCCACGCCTCGACACCAAAACGGAGAAATTAAATTTAAAATAAAATAACAAATCAAATATGACATTATATGTACACATAATAGAATATAATAATAATATGTGACGTTGTTACAGTATGTATTTTATATTTTGATGTTACGGATGCAAAATGCAAATACGAATCATTACGGGCCATTGAAGCGTGACACGCTCCGCTAAACAAAATTAAATTTCCGATACAAGTTTTGTCTCGTGCAGTGCTGCATCGACGTGTCACGTGACTCGTGACACGCCACGATAGGTACATGTGTATTCATATTGTGTTTTGAGTGCAATGCAATGATAGAATTAAATTTGAATTAATCTTTAGAATAAATTTTGTTATTTTTGTAGAAGTAATAATATGAAATTATTATACTTCATACTCTGTCTATACACCTATAGTAAAATATGCTTAGAATATTTTTAACCGACTTCCTATAAAGAAGAGGTAATCAATTCGACTGTTTTTTTTTGTATTTGTTAACTTTTGACTGGATGAGCCGATGTTGATGATTCTTATTTTTATTTTAATCTTAATTTTTCCCGAGTGGTCACATTTTAATTAGGTTCATTTTTGACAACGGTATCCATGAGAAAATCATATAAGCCTTAAATTTGCATATAGTATGTAGGCGAGAAATGGACGAATAACATGTTCCGATTATTTTTTTATTGGAAAGGATACACTTGATGTGTAGTGTCATGAATGTTTATCTAGGTACCTACTATGAGATCTGGTTGAAATTGAAGAAGTCGGTATTTTTTCTAAAAAATGTCAATTATTCGAGAAAACGACCCCTTTTTTGCCACCTACCAGGTGCAGATCGAAACCTTAGTTAGTGCGGAAGTACCCGCACACATACTCACATCGTACGGTGGTGCCATTGTGAGTGGAAACGCTAACGATATGAAAGGCAGATAGCGCTGACCCATTGTTCCTTAGACATCATATCTCCTTGGCTGTTAACTCGTGTGAGAACGGCGCGATCGTCCGCGACGGCGTTTCTTCAACTTATATATATTATTATTTAACCTGTGGTAGTGTTGTACACTACGTACTAATAAATAAATATGAAAATAATAACACAATTATTACAAATATAGTGGCCGAGGAGCACGAGGGTGTTCGTGAAGAAAGTAAAGCGCGGCGTTGAGTGCCACGACTCTACATATAATTTCTCCAAATTTAAACGGAAAGTGGGGATCGGAAGTGTATTATTGAGAACGGAGTATTTTAACACTAGTTTGCGCGATGTGCGAGATACAGCGTGAAGCTGATAAATGCATTAATAAGTTTCACAAGTTACGCATTCTCGTGACTTTTAAACATAATTTAATTAAAATATTAATCACGCAAGGCATTTATCGTTATAGGAAACAAGAAATGTTTACACTTTACACGGCATTCAATGTTTTCCCATGTCGTAATGGCAAATGTACGCCGGGTCAAAAAGTTCTCCTCAACTAGAAAGTTTGTTTCCATAATAATTATATATAAAGTATTTTTAATTAAAAAAAAAAACAAAAAATCTATTTTTAACTTATACAAGTAGATTTTTTTTGTTAGCTTCACGCCAGCATAGCGTTAACACACTCTGTTGCTTCCTTTCGGTCGAATTCTCGAGGCATTGTGTGTTGAGTGGCGGAACTCAACACCGTACTTATACACACACATACAAGCACACTTTCGTTTCCTTGATTGGGAATCGAATCCACAGCCTTTCGCGTTTATTCACACGCTTGTGCCTCTACGCAACGAGTGGTTTCTGTTATATTATTATTAAATTAATGGATAGAATGTAACAATTAATCACAGACATTTTTATAAAACATAATAAATATTTACATTATAACAACAACAACAACAGAATAATAATACCGTGCAAGACTCTAACACCGTCACGCCCTGTGAGCGGGACTATGGAGAACATCAAATACAACAACAGCTAGAATACATAACAGAAAGTACTTATTATTTAGTGAGCGCAAGCCAAGCGTTACCTAATATCCGGGAATAAATGTCAGCAGACATGTGCGTGGTCAGGACTGTGAACTGAGGACTGTGAACTGAGGACTGATGTCGATTTTATATAGGAAAGATGTGTGGTGTTTGGGTATGTGTTTTCCATTATTAGATCTTATAGGCAATAGCATATTGATATTTTTAACTTGAATTCTGATTTCAAATCGTATTGTTGTTATAAATACCTACTAAGGAATAGCTTCAGTAATATAACTTTTACAAGTATTGTCTGGAAATATAATTCAAATAATAATTTTAATTCAATAAATTTATATCTAATATTATAATCGTAGTTAGATGGTTAGTTAGCGAATAAAATTGTAAAATCTTATTTTAAAAATATATATATTTATATTTAACCGAATGAAGTTTATGTGAACAGCGAACGGTAGGTTACGTATGCATATACTAAAAAAAAATGTTTGTATAAAATGACAGTATATCAACATAAGTTATTGTAGTTAGGAAGCAGTTGACCCTGTTTTATATACTAGAAATCAACATGAACCAGGCCGCGGGTCTGCAAGTGTGTACATTTCACACGAGATTTCTTATCAGCGCGAGATTAAAATAATATAATCTTAGACTGTGAAAAAAATATCTATAATCTGGAAGTATTATTCATATAATCGAGTTTATTTTAAATTTATATAAAAAATGTTTATATATATATATATATATATATATATATATATATATATATATATATATGTATGTTTACAATGTTTAAGTAGTTTTGAAATATAAGTAAGATATTATGATTAGCTCCCAGAACTACGTCATATTAGCAAAACGGAAATTTTGAGGACTATTAGTCTAATATGTAGTTAAGACAGCATGCGTGCTCACTAACTTAATGTGTAGCCTTTTCAGAGGTAATATACGAGTACGCCTGCAATACACGTTGCTATGGCAACGCGCAGTTCACGCTTCAACAGGTTCTCTAGTACATCACTAATATCATATAATAATATAATAAATCTATCTATACAAATAATAAGACTGTAACTCATCGCTGTCATACAATGACTTCGAATATGTTTGTCTGTTTTTCGGTCTGACTGTATGTGCAGGCTAATCTCAGAAACAGCTCACCCGATTCAAATATAGTTTTTACTATTGCACTATGGTGAACTTCCTGTAATATTTAGTGTTTCTTTTATTTCAGTCGGTTCATAAATAAAAAAAGTGATATTACTATCAAGCGAATTCCTAATCGAGTACCTAGTACGAGTAAATATATAATAATATATATTTATTATATATTTATAATATATATAATAATATATATTTAAGTTTTAATATATACTTAAGCTGTATAGCTCACAACGTGCACTTTGTAAATGAAAAATATTATTTTTTCATATTTTTATTTTAATTACTAAAGATCCTTTTTTTGTTTTCAAGTTTAAGGTTTATTTGGGTTGTGTTTTGTTTCTCTGTCACCATCTGAACTGGCTCCCCCGCGATTTGATACGGACGACAGATTAACATATGAAAGCTGTTTGACTGTTTAAATTAATATATAAGTATATTTTTGCATGTTTAATATATTAATTTGATAAAAATTATTATTTACTAGATGACGATACACGCGGACTTTGCATGTAATGTAAATGAGTAGAGTAAGAACTTCAGCGGAACTATTCACGTGGAAAGAAAATGATCAAAAGTAATAAAAATCCTAAAATCAAATTTCCGCAGCCAGTCCAGACATCCCGTCCAGGCAGTGGTTCCGAAGACGCGCGTGCGTGTACAATTTAGTTTTTATTATTTATTTTATTCTAGATAGTTGATTCAAATTATATTGTTATTGAATTTTTTTACGTTTAATATCACGGATTCAGTAAAAAAATCAACTAATTCACTCTTATAGATATAGTCCATTTCTCAAATATATATTGAGTGGATATTTAATGTTTTCAACATTGGGGGTCAAGTTTTACTTCTTAAAATGACGTTTTTTTTATAATACAGATATAGATTTTAAATCTACATATGTACCTATATTGATGGGACAGTCGTGACGCAGAGGCACAAGGGTGTGACTGTAACGCGATAGTTGTGGGTTCGATCCTCACTCGGGGAAATGAATTATTATTTATTAATATTTGTAATAATCATTTCTCTTTTCGCCACTCAACACGCAATGCCTTGAAAAATTCAACGGAAAGTGGGGAATGGAGTGTCTTTACATTAGGTTCCCTCTATCTACACTGCTCTATGCGGGTTACAGATAAAAAAACATGTATAAACTATTAATTAGATTACGTTTGGCTTATTTGAATTATGTTGCGTTCCGATCATTAGGAGACTTAAATGATTACTGAATCTTGTTATACCGAAAGTTCGAACAAAATTTGCCAAGAAAAACATAACATTTGACGGGGAAATTTAATTAAGTAATTAATTTAATGATGTATAAGAACAGTTATATAAAAAAAAAGGTCTACCCTCTAAAAGATAATATTATAAAAAATGTATATTCTATTGTAGTTACTGTACCAAAGTTTAGTGAAGCTAACATATTGCAAGCGCTTATTAAGACCGATTTTTAAATTACAAACTTACAGTTAAAATTTAGTGTCAGTGTAATCACATGTAAGTGACTGAAAAGTCTTTTTTGAGAAAGATCTTTAAACCCAATAATATCGAAATATACCTTTTCCTTTATCATATAACCAATACTTACCTAATCGTATTAAGTTAAAATTTTAATTTACAAAAAACATCCATGCTAACTGTGTCTACTTTTCCATGAAGTTAATACCAACGACGTGAGAATAACCGTTGCTCGCGAGGTCTAGGCACAAAAAATTAGAACACCGAATAAACACAAGCAAAATCGTTACTTACTTTATTCAGTACGTCCTGTTTCTTTGGCGGGCAAAGTTTCAAAACACTGTCTTGAATTGTCCGGGTAAGGTATCGGTTTGAGAGTCTTCTGGCAAAATTACTTTTGAAGTTCTCACATCGCATTATGGACTCCACGGGCTTCCCGAATTCATCATCTAAAAAGGAGTCACGCGGCTGGGCCATCATCTTCCACACAAAGCCGGTGCCGGTTCCTTAGGACAAAATTTCATCGATGAATGGATCGAACGTAACCGCCTCTATTGACAAAGTCAACGCGACCGTTAACTGTCGATGTGAACAATAAACTAAAGGTGAGCGTCAACCGTCACGATACACTCGCGATTCGTCACTGTTGCGTAGTTCAGGTTCGTGAATGGGGCAGTTCTGACCTGTACTTCCAATTAGCCGAAATGCCGATACTCGAGCAGAAAACTTCAATATTTCCAATAAAAAAAGCTCTTCTAAATTGTAAATTTATACTACTTTTTTGTATACTTTATTTAAAAGTTTATAATTTGAGAAGCTAAAGGACATTATATATTTTTTTTTGATAGCGCCATCTATTTGTACTTTTACTTCTTTGTAAATTGGTAACGGTTGCTTGAAGGAAGCTCGGTGTAAAGTAGGCTGTTAATGTGGCCGCCACGAGATGGCTGTCATTGGCTGTCATATTAATGTCAACTGTTAAAAAGCTGTTGAAAAGGTAATGTACAATATTAACTACAGTATATTGTACTGCTTTTTATAATATATGTGATATTACAAGTTGTAAGCTTCTAATCCAGGTTGTATGATATACTACATTTATAAAGTATTGAAATTCTATAAGATTTTTAGTTTTATATTAGTTTCTTCAGCTTTTACCTGTAACTCGCAAACAGCAGTGTAGGCAGGGAACCTAGAGATAAGACATTCCGTTCCCCAATTCCCGCCGAAATCTTGGGGGTTGACCGGTCGACCACGCGGTTATACATTCAGGCTCGAAGCTCTTTACTGCTGGCCAAATCATTGCAGGTCAGGTCTCCTTGTTGAAGAACTTAGACTATATATAATTAACCGACAAACGACTTTGTACCAATGATACGTTAAACGAGATGAACAGACTGAGAAATCTAACCAGCGATAACTAAAAAGTAAAAGGAAAAAAAAAGTTATATTTAAAAAAAAAACCAAGGTTTTATTAAAACGCACTAAAAAGTATTATATTAAATAAAATTCTCTTTTAAAACTTTTACCATTAACTTATAACTTCGTTACACGATTTATATGATTTAAAAACTTGTCGCATATAGTTATTTAGTTTCAGATCAAGTTATTATTTAATTATTTTTTTTATCTATACAAGTAAATCTTGGGGCAAAGAGAAGTTTTGTTATAATTATCTAGAGCAGATTTGTCTTTGGATAAGGCTTGAGTGACAAGTGATGACGTTACAAAATTTACTGAAAGTACAAAAAAATGTAAAAAAAATATTTTTATAAAAATGTATTGAAAAGATAAAAAAACATTAATACTAACCCGTTATCAAAATTCTTCTATTATTTATTTCTATTTAGGATCAAAATTGTAATAAAAGGTAATTTACCGATGATTCTACGATATTTCTTACTATTTTATCTTTTTAATGTTTTGTGAAATTATATGTTTACGTATTTACCTGCTAATGTGTACAAAAATCTAATACATTTTTAAAATATTTTAATTTTTTTTTAGCAAATCCTTCATATTTATAAAAAGTATGGCCACTCCTCCTGAGTTTCCACTGAAATCTGCATTTTGTGATCAATTCGATTTGATCGAGATAGTGTTTATATGTGTGGCGTTCACGTTTATATTGATCGTGCTGACACAAGCGAGCCGCATCATGTCATCAGGATTCATTGATTTATCATAGAAGCGAGGGTGAATCTGTAGGTAATCTAATATTACTCGTAATAAATGCCCAGTGGCAATAGAAAAGTTTGTCGTTTCATCTAATAATGTTGTAATTTAATATTTAATCAATTCAAATAGGTAATTAGCAAAACAAACAGAGTTACAACACAATGTAACCATTTGAAGTCCTTATGTAATGCTTGGCAAAAAAATTGTGAAAGAACTGACGCTTGACGGCATTTTTTAATAGACGTTTGGTAACGTCTGAAGTGAGCGGTCCACATGGAATGTTCTCGAGATAATAGGTGTAATTAAATTCGGCAAATATATCATGACTATTAGAATAAAATCCAGGATGGAGTTTGGATACATGGTGACACCAAAATAAAATAACCAGCAACGTTCATTTTATTTTTGCCAAAAAAAATTATAACATAACAATACTAAAATATTCTGTAAAAATAATAATAATAATAATATATGATATATTGGAAATTAAAAGTGTATAAATATGAAACGTCAGGTATAATCGTTTGTTGAACAAAATTTATTAAAATATATATTTTTTTATAAATTTATTAAACGCCTTTTATTGTGATTCCGTTTTTATGTTGTTCACCAATTGTTTTGTATTTTAATTTAGAATATTTTTATGATTTTGAAAATTTTTATATTTCTTAAAACGATAGACCAATTTGTGTGTTCGGAAGTACGTATCGTATAGTTCATCATGTGAGAATACACACAAAAATGTCAGGACTCAAACGTCGGACAAATAGTTCTTTTTAAAGGATGCCAGGGCTTAAGGGGATATAGAGGAGTGCCGGTCTCAATATGGCTGTAATGGTCTGGATGGTTCCACGATGCACTTATTGTATACAGTAACTTAAATGGAAAAATATCAAAACAAAAAATAAAAACAAAAATTTATTTACTGAAACAATATTTATATTTTTAAAACTTAATATATGATATATAAAAGAAATTTGCTAGAATCTATAAAATACTAAAATTTAAATTCTAATATTATATTAAGCTACAAAAAGAGTTTTTCATTTTTGAGAATAAACATTATCTATAATACAAACTACTCTAGATAGAAAATCCCAAAAAACAATTTTAAATTTTTGCCTCTCTGTCTGTTTTTCTATTAGTCTAGAGTTCTAGACCAATTACTGGAAAAGATGAACCGAATTTTGTGATACTATCACTGGAAGATACATATATGAGGTTGTGAGATCGGGATTGCGCAGGTAAATTCGCGTTTACTGCACGCCAGTACTGCCTAGATGCTAGCGACCAAAATTTATAAAAAAGGTTTAAATAAATTTTTTTTTTCTGTAACAATATCTATAAATAACCATACAATATCGGACTAGTTTTCTCTAAATACAAATGAATCCATTATTCATTCCGCAAGTGTGCCATTAGTTTTTAAAACAATTTAAGTTTGTTCTAAACATCGATCGATCGATTAGATGGATGATTTCCCTTTTGATAGGACACAGTGCGGCATCACGGAGAAAATTGTATCGCGACACTAAGTCCTCTCTAAGTCGCTATTACTCTACCCTGCTATAAGCATGCGGTGTGCGGCGTGAAGCTGAAAAAAAAACAATTAAATTAATAATTAATATTACTACTTTAGAAAAACAAACTATGAGTATAAAAAATAAAAAATAACAACGGAAATATTACATTATCAATAAATTTCCTACATGTGTAGTGACAAAATTGAAGTCGGCTGAAGGTCATCCACGTCCACATTTCGTTGAAACGAGTTTTTGTTTGCATCTGCAAACCATGTCGATGTTGACATGCATTTGTGACAATGAACGACTGACATAGTTTGCTTAGTTACAACTTACATTTTCATGTAAAAGTGAGTTAAATCAGTAAGAAAATGCTTTTTTAATAATAAGCCATATACGAGTAAGTAGATGTTTCCAACTTGCACGTGGCAACGTAGGTGCCCTATAGGCCTTTACGGTACAACCTTGGCCCGTCACCGCCTTTCGAGTCGTTGACTCATAACGTTTCGTAGTATGTCGTCATAGCAAAAACGCAACACTCGCCGAGTTTGAGATGAAATGTTAAAAGTCAGATACTATCATTAATCTAATTGACTTTTATAAAGAGTATTGTGTAAAACGTGACAAGGAAATAGAAAATTATCGACATCGAATAAATTAATGAATAATAGATGCGTATGGAACTTTAAAATATGTCATTTGCTTCTACTTTCAATAGAGTATCAATATCGTATTGTTTCCATAATAATATTAGTAGCCGCTATATGTAAAAAAATATAATAATTGTATAAATTTAAAATTATATTTGAAATACATACCTATAAAGTTGGACGCCACCAATGTAATAATAACCAAAGACATCTTAGTCTAATTCAGGACTACCCAATATAGATTTAAGTTAAAGTAGAGTTATATGTTGTAAAGCCTTTATCAACGTTTTGACGTTATTTTAAATGTACTAGAATGTGTAAAGAGCTGAGAGAGTACGGTAGATTTTATTTAATTACGATTTGATAGATACGGATAGTTGTTCACCCTTTTGAGAAGTTGAAGTTCAACACTCTCCATAGAGAGTGATGACAAATATGTGTGCAGGTATAAAGTTCGTCTCCGATAAAAAACAAAAAATACAAAAATGACTCCAAAAATATAAACCTCTGTCAACGCCACGTTTTGCCTCGACACGGCGGAAAAAAGGTAAATATTAAATATTTGATTTCGTCCAGTGGGAATCGAAGTCACAACCTGTCACACTTTCGTCATTTAGTCTTTCTTGTTAACAAATATAAAAAAATACTGTCATAAAAAAACTTAGTTGAACATAAAAAAACTTACTTTTGTAGTGGAAAATAGGTATTAGATAATGCTTGAGACCATTCACAACAAATCTGAGGTGAATTGTAACTTTGCTTATATAACAAAAGTACTTTTGAAATAAGAAGATATACCCTTACTTTGTTTAATTATTGCGATAAAAGATGAAAATATTTAATATTTTTATAATGTACAAATGCGTGTGATAGATTGTATGTAGAAAACTGCTCCAAATTTTGTATTGTTTTGTCTTTTTAGTCTTCAAAATACTTTACCACAAAAAATAAAAAAAAACCTATTATTCAAAATGCTTAACCACAAATAATCTGATTAATAATCTATGTTCCGTTTGTTTCGATGATAG
This sequence comes from Heliconius aoede, assembly GCA_037355905.1. Lineage (NCBI taxonomy): Eukaryota > Metazoa > Arthropoda > Insecta > Lepidoptera > Nymphalidae > Heliconius > Heliconius aoede. The sequence continues at coordinate 88,027 of JBAIZZ010000370.1, read as the reverse complement.
ATAGTTATGTAAATATATATAATAGTCTTATATATTTACATAACTATCTTATATATATGTATATATAATTTTCACAGGTCTGAAAATAAAAAACAAATATAAAATAATTATATAATTGCCGCCAACAAATGTTTATTACATTATCAACGGCTCAACTATAAGATTTTAAGCCAAATGTCTAATCACAGTGCCATTCACTGGTTGTATGTCTTAATATGTTACAGTAATACCTCGACATCGCCTTCAGAGCGACTCCATCATTGAGGAGCTAAAGATTGCGCGCGATCTCTCCACCGACCAGTCCGAGACGGAGTGTGGTGTAGTGTGCACTGTTCTCATCGACGCTTACAAATAATTTTAGCGGGAAAATATTGACAAGTAAGTTTTTAAGTTATTAAATTGACCGTATTTGTTGCAGATAAAGACTTATACAGATTATATTCATACTATATTTTATAATTTGGATCGAAATATTATTTTGTTGTGAACTGCATTTATTCAATGTATTAAAATAAGAAGCTCTGCGACAATAAAATAATGATTTTTTTTATATAAACTTAAAAAATGCGTAGCGATTTCCAGATTCTGTAGATATGTATGTACAGTGCAAAAAACTTTAATTTTCTTTACTTTGATTTTTGTGGGTTCCGTACCTAAAAAAAGAAACGAAATATTTATAAGATCACTTTGTTTTAACAATTATGTAATTGGACAACTTATATTATATATTTTTTACTTGCGAGAAATTAGAATACAAACAAAAATAATATCCGAAAGTTGGAAATTTATAGGTAAATATGATAAAAAAAAATAGTTTCTAATGATTTTCTTCTGTGGTATATAGTGGTAGTTCATGTCATACAAAATTAATGTATAGGCGTATACACTTAACAAATTTAAGTTTGTCAACTTTTATAGGTCACTTTCCATTGAACTACAATTATGAAAGGTACAGATTCTGTACAGATCGATCTCTCGAGAGCGAGACTGACTCGCACATGGCCGATTTTTTTAAGATTATAAATATTATGAATTTAATTTATTTGTTAAATGTATTAACAAAATATGATTCTGCTATTACAAAACTCAGTTACACCTTTTTGACACTTTTTAATTATAATCGGCGGAAAGTGGGGAACGCAGTTTCTTGTACCCTGCCGTGTGTGGGAATACAGCGTGAAGCTGATTTAATTTTTTGTATTTTATCGAACGAAAGTTTAATTTAATATTTTCGTGCGTTCCCTGCGGTGTGCACCTTTTCTGCAATTCCAGCTTTTTCAACGAATTCTGACAAGAGGTTCTATATTCGACGACTTATATTTTTCCTTATGTCTGTAGATATTTATGACATTTGTAAAGAGACATTTCTCTGTGATCACAGAGAAATCAAGGAGACCTTCATAGGTATGTTTACCTTCACGTGCACTTGTTTCGTATACATTATTTATTATAAAATCATAAATTTGTTTCTTGTAATCACCATATGAAAAGATATTGAGCCGATGACGATAATAGGAGACACAGCTCTTCAGCGATTTGGACTTATCTATTCCAAGTTAGGTTCTCAGTTAAGCCAGTATTGAAATTGCTCCACTCTTTACAGTTATGTTGTGGCTTTGTAACTGGCCCAGTTCTATTATATATTTTGTAAAGAACTTTTGTTAATAAATGAACTAAACAGCCATATAGGCGCTCCAAGTGATACGAGGTGGGGCGCCGATCGATGTTAAACTTATACATATCAACAGCTAAAATTTCTAAGACTTTTATAAAATTAACGCTATGTACTTCGAAGTTTTTGCAAAAATCTACAAAAAAAAACAAAAATAGTTCCTGAGGCTAGCTCGCTTCGCTTCGTTCGCTTTGAACCAAACAAAATGTTCATATTTTTAATATTAGTAAATATATACAACTTTTCGTTCGTACGAACGGGGTACGAGCTTTTTTACTTGAATTACAGGTTAAATGTAAATTACTAATGATATGTCGTATAATCGGCGGAAAGTGGGGAACGCAGTTTCTTGTACCCTGCCGTGTGTGGGAATACAGCGTGAAGCTGATTTAATTTTTTTATATACTGTATTAATTTATTAGTTAGGTATCATAAAATATATTTGTTTATTATACCACAACCTTTTGTTACGTATATGTATTAAAAAAATTAAAAAGTTCCCTCTGCCTATCCTGCTGTATACGGGTTTAGCAATATAAATTCCGACCGTCGATTTGCAAACTCTCCATACAAACGTACACAAGTAAAATTGCAACCGACAGCCACGACCCTGTCATTATGCTACAATTATTCACCAATCTCCACTGTAATCGTCCGGAGTGGGGTCCAAATGTTATCATTTATGTAACTACGAAAAATTATAACATTGCCCAACATTCACCAACGTTGCTCAACGCGCCAGACAGTGGGCAGAAACCTACACTATACGAGTGCGCGCGTAAATAAATATTTTGCAAGTAACTTATGAAATTAGAGAGGAACGTTGCATGCTCTGTCGCGTTAAAGTATCAGTACTTCTGCTAACTATGTTTATGTAGAGTTCAAAATTATATTTAAGTTTCATCGTTGCGTATCGGTATAATAGTGTATATCGTTATCGTTAAGTTTTACACTCTTTTTAATATTAATATAAGCAAATTATTTTTATTATTTTTTAATTATTTTTTTTTACAGCTTCACGCTGTATCCCGTATGTGGCAGGGTAGGCAGTGGAAACCTAGTCCGAGGCGTTGTGTGTGTGGTGGAACGTAAAGCCACGCTTTTATATTGTTGTCAGAGCGAAGACATAAAAAAATTAATAAATAACCATTAATTCCTCATAGAGAATCGAACCCACAATCCTCGTTACGGTAACACGTAAACAAATAATGATAAGATATTTATTTAGTTATTCAGTAAAATGTTTATTTTACAGACGAAGATGTCTGCCCCACGTAGACTAACGAAACGTTTTTTGACTCCCGCGGAAGAGTATAAGTGTCCACTTTCTGCGGAGACGCTGGCGATAGCGGAAGATGAACTAAGAGAAACTGAAAATTCTCGAACACAAGCATTGCAAGCACTAAGAAGTTGGATAGAACAGAACCCCAAGTTTTCTGCGGTTAGAATGGGTATGATACAATAATAAATTTTACATTTTCTACTTTCTACAAATGTCAAATGTACTTTCTTCGTCACCGTAGATTACCGTTGACAATAGGTAGAAATAAATAATAATATAAAAATATAGATAATATCTTCTAAACGTATAATTATTGTCACAATACTTTAGTAGATGTTATTATAATTTTCCCACAACAATAAATCATTGTTAACTTTAATGATTGAACTGGTTAGGTTTATGACCAACATATTTCGAATTCTAAGTGAATAAAACGTAAGATAAATTAACTAAAATAGTCCTTTATCTATATATTATTTAAAAATATTTAAATTATTTCACGTACATTAACTAATTTACTATTTTTCTCAATGTAAAATATCATCAGATGCAAACTTCCTTCTTCGGTACTTGCGCACAAAGAAGTTCAGCGTTCCCATGGCTCAAGAGGCGATCGAGCGATACATCCTTCTCAGACAGTCCTGGGGTATTGCCTTCAATCAGCTAGATTGGACTCTACCCGTAATGACTGAGCTTATCGACTTAGGGTAAGTGGCATTGGAATTTAGACATAAGTTTTAACATATACAATATATTATATTTCATGTAGATGTATACATCTAGTAATAAATTTTCTATTAATTTATTAATTAGCTTCACGCTGTATCCCGCATACAGTAGGGTAGGCAGTGGGAACCTAGTGTTAAAACTCTGTTCCCCATTTTTCGCCGTATTCTAGAGGCATTGCGTGTTGAGTGGCGGAATTCGACACCGCGCTTTGCCTCGACACCAGAGCGGAGAAATGAAAATATAAACATAAAAAAAAAATCTAGAGGTGTATTTGAGAGAAAAACAATAATATCAAGATTAAAAGAGCAAATTTGAAACTCAAAAGGCAGAAGATTACACGTTTACAGCTGCAAAAACTAAGCTTGATGCGTAAAAGAACGATTCTCGATCGTCTGAGTGCTATATGTATATATATGTGTGTGTATTTCAGAGAACGTAATGTCTAACTTTTATGTTTTTAAATTTGTTACGAAATAAGTAATTGTCTGTTACAGGTACATTTTTGTGAGCCCTTTCAAGGACAAATTGGGTCGCCGTGTTGTTATCTACAGGCCAGGTGCTTATTTAGCTGTCATAATGTTTATTACACATCACAGCTATATATATTGTATTTTTTTTACTATAGTTTTATTACTATAGTTTATGCTGGGTTGAGTATGATAACACAATCTTTTTTATCTTCTTAATTTCTTCGATTTCGTTTTGAAATTTGAATAATTACCTACATATGTTTACGTGCATTATTTACTTGGTTTTTAGATTTAATTCTTATTATGCATTACACAAACATTGCAGGACTGTTTGTAAAATTTCGTGATATATAACTTTCCCGCTAATCCATGCTAGTGAGTTATCGAGAAGTAGTAGATAATCGTACAGCAAATAACCGGTAGCTATGGAATGTTAATGGCGTTTTCTCATCTTTTAGGTGTTTTTGACCCATACAAGTACACAAATCAAGATATGTGTCGGGTGATGGGCATATGTTATGAGACCTTGATGGAAGACGAGGATACCCAGGTGCGAGGTCTTGTACACTACGCAGATGGGTCTGGAGTGAGCTTCCCTCATCTCACCCTTTTCACTCCCAAAGAAGCTGTCAGAATAGTAAAGAATGGAGAGGTAACTAGTGTAACTATTGTATGGCATCTATAATACAAAGATAAGCTAAATAATATACATACATAAAGATTAAGTCCAAACAAAAACATAAATGTGAAATGAGAGCCAAGTTCAATATGTATATGCCTTGGTTGTTGACACAAGCGAGAAAAGAAGTGAGATAAAGCTCTGTTTGCTAAACACATTTTAATTCTAATCGGCAATGACGGAGTTGGTAAAGGTGAATAAGGTGTGATGATCAACCTATTTTCACATTACTTTCCCAACTCAACCACCAATACCTGACACCACAGAACTGTTTTTTTTTTAAATTGCTTATTGAGTTTATTCTCTGCTATGAAAAAAAAACTTCTAGATGTTTTTTATATTCCCTCTGCTTCATTCGAGCGAAGCTCATTCTCCTAGATATTGACTTTTATAAGTAATAATCTTCCACTAGGTACTGATGTCCGCTAAATATTGAAATAATAATTTAATGAAAAAAAAAATCAGCTCCGAGCCGGTCACTAGTATGCTAATATAATACTTTGTGGGAATGATCCAAAATAACATACTAACGTATTTAATTCCAGCGCACTATACCATTGAGACATAAAGAAATATACGGTGTAAACGTTCATCCCACAATAAAGTTCGCTTTGGATTTCGGAATGGCGCTCATATCAGAGAAAATACGAAAGAGAGTGAAGCTTTACACATCGGTAGATGATGTCGAGATTGACAAGAAGTTGTTGCCTCAGGAATACGGTGGAGTCATGCCTATGAAAGAAATGATTGGTATGTTATTGGATAACGGTAGTTTAATTTAGTTTCAAGATATATATATATATATATATATACCTTTTTTTTATTTTGAGGCCAGTCGTGGCACAGTGGCACAAGTGTGTTACTGTAAACGCGACTGCTTTATGGTTTGATCCCCACTCGACACAGAATAACAGGTAAATTTAAAAAGCAATAAAAAAAGAAAACAAAACTGTTTGCTTACAAAAATTTAATTGAAATAAATAGATTTTTTCCGTGTTTATAGGACACGAAAAGGGCCTATGTACTTTTGAGCTACATTATTTATCTATTTTTACTGTATTTTTTAAATTTATAAAGCTGGATATTTCATTAGACGTTCGTAATAATTTACATATTAGAAAGTTTTACGTTTAGAATCTATCTACTTAGTTATTTTCATACAAATGAAATTAGGTTTTGCTTATATAGATATCTTACAATTCTCAATATTTCTCATATATTAAATTTATCTATAAGTGGGTAAACAAAGATACCCTCATGGTCAACTCCATGGAGACGTGATCACATACCTAAATGCAACAATGTTTTCAATACTTGCATCTCCCACATATAGGCATACTAGGACAGAGATAAGTTAGTGTTAATTTTCCCGTGTTCTGTCCAATTTCAAGTCAGTGCGCATTCTGTTATGGAATCTAACGTCGCGCTTTTTTTCATCAGAGCGGAGAAATTTTAAATATAATATACCCTTGATTAGCGATCGAGGCGATCCCGCAATTATCGTGTATATAATCAAGTCACTATCTTTCTCCTTCTTCACTGTTGTTCTTGGAAATTTTTTAAATGTTGTATGCATACCAACAACGCTATTACAATTTATTTTCAGATTTATGGAAAGTGGAACTAGCACGCAAGCGAGACATATTATTGCTGAGTGACAAAATGGCCGTGCGCCTAGAAATGTACAGCGAGGCGGCGCGCGAGGGCGCCATATCAGCATTGCGGGCTGGCGCCAACACGTGCGCGGGCGCAGATGCTGTGGGCGACGCTATGCGCGGACTTACTGGAAATTTTAGAAAACTAGAAGTAGATTGAACTTTAAATATTTAGAAATTAGTAATAAGTTTTTTTATCAATGCATGATTAGGAATAAGAAAGTTATGTAGAAAATGTTAGGTATTGTTGTAGAAATATTTTTAGTATTAATATAAAATAAAAGTATGTCACAAGGCGACTGATGCAAATGTATAATATTTAGGTTTACTGCTGTAAGAAATCGTGTGATATATATTACATTTAATAATCTCTTTTTCATTAAATTGATTAAAATAATACAACTAAAGACTGGTTGTTTGAATGAAATCCATATTTTTGTCAAGTTATTTATTAAAATCTCGTTTACTAGCTAACCGGCGGATTAGGAAACTGTATTCCCATCGCCTTACAAAACAAACCCCATCTCGTTACCAACGTCGTAGCTTACAAATGTATGGCACTGGAAGATTTGGCATTTTACAATACTGTTGAGGCACTAACTGAACAATATGCGAGCGAATCACCATATTACCAACAACTCGTTCCATTACTATACCAATGGTATTGTGGACAGTCTTAAGCAATGAAGGATATATATATATATATGAGAAGGAACAAATGTGTTTAGTAGCATGGCGGATCGCTTGCGTGTAGGACATGCATAACGTAAAATCTTTATTTTTTTTTTTTGGCATAATTAGGAACTTTTCACTTCAACATCAACATTAAAGTCCTAAATTTAAATTATTTTTTTCCAGAATTCTTGATCGCACACAATCACTCTGAATATTTATTTATACATTTACAAATATTTATTTGTCCAACTATAAAATGCGTACAAACACTACGGGGAGGCATAAAGTTTTTATTTAAAGATGAAAACGACTGTTCTGTAAATTATATCTATACAAATATTTCTGAATCTAGAACCTACGATCACTCATGTATTAAAAATTCCATAATACTCTAAGAAAGGCTCTTTTTCTTTTGATAGGGAATATCATTGTTCAACAATACTGTAACTATAGGCAAATCAAATTTTGTAATTATTATAAGTAATAAGTATTATTTACACGATTGCGTTCAAATTAATTTAACTCGACTTGATGGTTGATAATCTGTACTCATTTTAAAAAAGGTAATTGAAAGCTTTAGTGTCGAAACTAAATAAGGACGAACTATGAATGATTAAAACTTAGCGAAAAGTAGTTCCCTCTGCCTACCATACTGCATGCGGGATACAGCGTGAAGCTTTACTTTTTGGTTTATGCATGATTGATTTTTGCCATGCCATGACAAACATAACATATACGAGATAATAAATTTTTAAAACGAAAAATTGGAAAATTGTAAATATAAATAAGAAAATTATATTCTTAGTTCATTTGTTACAACAAATTAAATCGTTAAATATTTTTTTACTTTAAATGCTGGACTATCTAAATACTAAATCTTTTCAAAAATTAATAACTTGGTAAAATGAAAGCGAATATTTCTTGGTTGGGTGAACAGAGAACCATTGCTTTACGTATACTTCACTGTTAGTTTTTTAAAGCTACTTAAATTAATTTATTGTTTCCATATTTATTAACCTACGTAAAATGTATTGCATCCATTTTTGATAATTAAAAATAGATCAAAATCCATCTTTTTGAAGTGAATTATAATAAGATATTCAACCCTTCGCTAGCAAATTATTTCAAAATACTTTACCAAAATTCACAATATTAAAGACATTTTGATCTACACAAAAATAACGTACTAGCGACATCATTAAAAAAGAGCGATATAATCTTAACGCCCAATTTACTTATATAACCAAGAACTTATAAAGTACAGTATAAATAAAAAAATATCTAACAATGATTAGACACTGCATTAAATGTAACACTACTTTAATATATAATAATATTAAAATACAATAATCGAAGATTTGTATTATAAGCGCAACGTGCCATGATGGGTGACGCCAACACCAGGTCGGAACGAGTATTTACTGTTGTTTTTGATGTAAATAAAATTTGTTCACATGCTATACGATACGAAACGACTATGTCGGACTTTACGAGACTGCATCAGACGAGGGCTGGATTCCAGTTTTTTTCGGATTTCATGATACGTTGCGCCACTTATACAGTAAATATGAACGGCATTGTACATACATACTATCTCATTTAAGCCTAGTTATTTTTGGTGGGTTGCAAATTTGTTTACACCTTTGGCACAATTGAGGGCGAATTACATATTATAATTATATCAGTTGGCGTATATTTATTATCATATATTTGTAAACACATTAGGTGAATTTGAATACGAAATGGATAAACTATGTATATTATGCAAAGAAATGAATTCTACAGGTAATTTGGTTTACAATAATACAATTAAACTTTTAGTGGACTATTTTATAAAATAATGAAATATATAGTTAGTGTTAAACAAAATAAACTACAGAACTGTTACAGAATTGTTACAGAAATATACTATTATTTTATAAAGGATATCGCATTTTTAATGTGATTAACGTAATAAAATGTTGACTTAACAATTTTCTTCCAAGGAACTCGATTTTAAGATTTATTGGCTATTTAAGCCAATAATCATATTATAAAATCCTATTTTCTATAATATAAAATAAACATTGCTGAATTATAATGGTATAATGTAAACAATTTGTAAAAATTACCGTTTACCTTTCATACATTATTTTAAAATGTATGTGTAAGTTTAATATGAAATTGTTACGGAACAGCCATTGTGGCGTCAAAATTATTATTATAAATTTTAATATTTTTACTACGAACATTATAAATCACAGCACACATAACGTACAGCTTTTTTAAATGTCGGTAATAATTTTGCCTGTCGAATATTAAAAGACAAACTGTTCCACAGTTTTATATCTCGCACCGTAAAAGATTGGTCAATAAATTTTGACTTGTATACCGGAAGACGCAACGTTAGGTTGCGTAACGGTCTAATTAAATTTCCTGCTGCACTAATAAATACAATTCTCCTTCAAGTAAGAGAGAGCATAAGAACTAAATAAAACACAGTACATGAAGGCAAGAAGACGTAAATTTAGTTTAGACATTGATTTTCACTTGAGCTTAAAGCTATATAATAATATTAAGTTATATGTAATATTAAGATTACGATTAAAATAATATTAAAATGAGTTTTGGATTGTTTTTTGTAATATCAGAATTATAGTGTAACTTCACAGCTGGCATATTTGGTGACTTTATAGTTACTTAGCAGGAAGGGCGTAGGGACGAAGTCCACTCCGCGCCTGAGGGACCGGCGGCTCAACGTCATGCATTTGTGATCACTAGCAAACGTTACTGAAAACATCAACATTTTATTAACAATAATTTCTCGTTGATAAATTGCTTACACATTTTTTTTACTTTCACGTTAAATGTATATAGCAGGCAGCTAAGAAGACTCTATGAGGTATTTTGTAATCATTTTGGTGAGGAACAGGATGATCAAACAAAATGGCATGACATAAGTAATTTTGACCCACTATTTTGCAAAATTTTCTACTACTGATTGGGGAAGTGTATGCAAATTAATATCTGGGGTCTATCGCTTACACGATGGCGGAAGTAAGTGTTTCAACATTAAATACTAATTTTCTTAATATGGATACAAAGACATACTATGGATGAATTCATAGATAGATAAATAGAAGGTTAGTAGACTTACATTGCCTGGGTGTCATCGGCAGCGTGCAGATGTCCGCGGGTCAGACCCAGTACTGGTTGCGCCTCAGCATTGGGTTCGCGGGCGCCACGCCAGGCGCCCGGATCGGGTACGCCGACTCGCTTGCCTCGTAACTACTCCAGTCTTCAGCCTATTGGAAAATATTGTTATCTATTTGTTTCTCTTAATTAAGGCATATAAATATTACAGTCCTAGTAATTTATATTCCCTTGCAGAAATTATTTATTCATTTTATAAGACTTCATAATAATTTATTGAATTAAAATTCTCACGATAAAGAAGACGATGAAACTAATTGTATTTTATGTGCTGTTCAGTTACAGGTGCGCTTTACATATTAGCCATTCAGTGAGTTACATAACTGTTTTATGCAGTAAATATAAATAATCTTACATCAGTATGATCCTCAGCACCATAAGGATATCTCGAATTCAGGTCTGGAACACCATCAGCAAGCGGAGTCACCTTGCACGCTACACTGCCCGCCGACGGCAAGGGCGTGCTGGTACCGGTATGGACTGATTGCTCTGATGACACGTATCTGGATCAAGTTTAGTAGACTAAAGAAGAAATTGAGTAAAGAAAGTCAATTCTTTATAATAAAATGCTCTATTATAGTATGCTCTAGTAACTAGATTATCGTGTCACAATCCTTTTAACTGCAATTAGTTAGTATTTTAGAAATGTTTAACATGTTTCACGAACAATAGTTTACATAAGACTTATTAAAATTTGTTAAGATATATTTCAAATTATATATATATATATATAAATATATATATGGCCTATATACTACATGGTATATAGACATTCCAAATTCTTTTATAGATATCAAACCTCTTGATAGGTGATGTAGCTTGAGAAGGAGACGGCATTAAGTGATCAGGCGGCCGAGGCAGCGGTATAGGAGCCACTGCGCCCTGACTCTGCCCTTGGATCTTGACCAAGGCATTCTGATCCCTCAACATGTATCGACGGCATTTGAGCAGACCAAATATAACTAAGATTGCCAATACTACACCGAGTAATGCCATCAATATCATCATGTAATAAGATGAGGATTCGCCATTTGCCACCTTTAAAAATATAATACAAAATATATTTACTATAATCACAGTATATTTATATTAGTGTATTTTAATATATGCACGTTATTTTAAGTACTTACCGGCACACCTTCGTGGCTTTCAGGATCATTTGGTCCTGGTAAATTCTTCTTTTGCCGATTTCCTATTATAATTTTCAAATCTCCAGACGCCGGTTGAAATATAGTCGCTGCTAACAAGAATTTAAGATTATCTTCCATTTCATTCAAGTCACTCAATTTCTTTTTCGCTACAAAATATATGACGCCAGCTTTCACATCCTCGTGGGTGAAGTATGCAACGTCCCTTTCTCTTGCACTAGTTTTTTCTCCTGAACTTCGAATGATCTTTTTGATGGTTCCATATTTGGGTTTCTTTATGATCGTATAAACTGGATCACTGGCAGTCAGCTTGGCCAGCTCAGTAGCATCTAAGTTACTGAGAGTTAGTTTACTCTTATCATTTTCTATCTTTAAATTACCCAACAACATTAATGGTTGCACAATTACATTAATTGTGAACGGTAAAGTTGTATTACTATTGTGCACATAAGCTACGAGATCAAAACTGTCGTTGGCAACTGTCATATCATTTTGCATATAAATAACCACTTTATCCATTAGATCTTTATGAGAGAAGTACGTTACAGGGTTCCGTCCCAAGTAAATCATTCCGTGAACAGGCTGCCTTGTGATATTGTACCATACTTTGGATTTCTTTGCGTTTGTCTCTATATGTATCTGGTCAATGGTAACTGAAGCTACGTTAGAGCCTTGCTGCAAATATATCGGATGAAGCGACGTCGCGTTCAATATTACTGGAATCACATCTATTGTGAACACTGTATAGGTAGGTTTAAACTGACCATCCCACACTCTAAAATAGAAAGTAGCCGTTTGTAACAATCCAGAATGTTCGTAAACAATTTTTCCGTTGTTTATATCCTCTTGTGTAAATTTATTTATAGACTGCGCTTCGTCCATTGTTTGATTTTTGTCAAACATGACTAACCGACCTTGTGTCGGCCCACTGATGATATCGTATAAAATACCCGATGGTCCCGTATCAGCATCTTCAGTTGATAAATCATTCTTAGTTAATGTATAATTTTCACCTTGAACAACTTGTATTTGAGGCGAATCAGTGAGCAATCGAAAAGGTTGATCGTTTACAGGAATAATATTTATAGGTATAGTAACATTGCACAAAAGTACATAATCTGGTAGCAAATATAAGGCCATATCAATTTTATCTTGCATTGTATCAGAATCATCGTGTTCGTATGTGACAACACCGCCTTCGAGCTGTGCCTGCGTTAGAGACGACAAGTATGGTTTAAGTTGACCATGAGTTGGATTCGACCACTGTGCCTCTATTTGTGGCTGTCTGACTCCAGCTTGAGATTCAAGGTACGTTATGACATTAGTCACGTTCACTTGTAAAGGCACCTTGTCACCTTCTTGAACTCTGATTTGTGGTATATAAACGTACTTGGAGAGCCCGCCGGAGGATACCGATATGTCTACATTAAATATTTGATCACCTATCGGCTTAGCCAGAGCTGCTTCTACCGTAAATATAAACGAGTCATTAGTATAGAGATCAGAGAATGGGTGCGTATGTTCGTAGTATACCAAAGTGTCGTTGATGTCTTGCTGGGTGAATTGTTTTATAGATCTGTGATGATTTTCACCATTAAGCATTATTAATCTACCCAAGGTAGGTGCTCTGTCGACTTTGTATATTATATTCCTAGAAGGGTCAGAGCATTTGGACATTAATAAATAGTTGTTTAGAGGCTCCCTCATCAAAGGGAAAACACGCAATGTTTGTTTTCTAATCAACTTTACCGACACCGATTTTGTTGTTATAAGGAATGTTATTTTGGACAGCTCGTGAAGTCCATCTGTAACATTAAATATCATCTTGCCCTTTGAACCATCTGAAAAAAAAAGTATCAATTAAATGATGCAATAGCATATTTCCAGAGAAAATCGAAAGATAACAAAAAAAACCAACTATTATGCGTTATGTTTATCAAAAAGACAGTAGCAACTTACTTTTGTGGACAAAAATTACTTGTCGGTTATCAATATCGGCTTGTGTGAAATGATCGACGGGATTCTCCAGATCTCCTTTTAAAGCAATGTACCCAGAAACAATATCAACCACTCTTATTGTTACATTCTTAAGTGGTGTATCAATATCATTGACGTCTGTAAAATGTTTGTCCTTTTTTAAATAAGATAATATTATTTTAAATTTCAATAACTATTATTTGTGTTGTGTACAACATAATGTTATATAAATGGGCAGTCACATGAAAAGTAAATTTTGAACGAATAGTTTCTTTTAAAATAAAACATGTATAAAATACATACACAATTCATTCCTAGTAAATGTAAACGTCCCGCCTTCCCAAACACAGAGACCAGTATTAGCAGCTACTATTGGAGGTTCATCATTCACTGGCATTATGTTAATTCTCACAAAGAATGGTTCACTTTCTTTTCCTCCTTCAGTAATTGCTACTAGCTTTATTGAGTCTGAAGATTCTTCAGAGCCGTCGTTGACGTACTGAAAATAATAGTATATCTTAGGTCTTAAAAACAAATATTTATTGGTCTATTAAAGGAAAATGTTGACATGAAATAGAATTATCACTTATTATATAGAAACGTCAATCACTTTGCAAAATAATAAAACTCTATACACATGCAACGTGAAAATATTAAAATGGATGCCACTTACCAATATATTACCGGAATTAAGCTTCAATATAGGCAGCAACGATAATTCTTGATCACCCATCATAATTTTGCCATATTTCGGTTTTTGTGTTACTTTGTATGATATGACTTTACCTCTATAATAGTCGGTCACAATTCTAAATAAATCCTGTTTTACACTCACAGATTCTCCTTCTATAACTGTTAAATTAGATGATATTACATAAAAATTTTCAGGTATTATTATCACGATTAATTCAACTTCTCGGAGCCACACTATTCCGTTAGTGACGTCCATTTTTATTTTATCTCTAGTACGATTTACTCCAGACTGCACGTATACAAGCCGATTTGAGTTTATAATCGATTGATCAAACATTTTTGTATGTATTGGTTCTTCATTGTAGTTGTCCATCTCAATTGTACCTGGGGTAGATGATATTTCCAGCCAGCCATGGTAAGGCCCTTCTGTTACTTGAAAGACAATGTTAGACGGTTCAATTTGAATATGCATTACCTAAAAAAATAAAAATAAAATTATTCTCGAATTTATTACAATAAATATTACCGTAGTTTAATATTTTTAATGCTAGCATATTTTCTTTTGTATCACCATTATTATTGTTTGCATAGATAACAGGGCTTATACTAACGGCACGTAATTAAAATTCCTTGTATAACATTTTATATAAATGTACTTTAATACATACTTCTAATATGTCCTTAGTTATGTTGACGCTGGTTGACTCCTCAACTATAAGCGGCTTGTTTGTAGTAATTTTAAGAGGTTCCCAGTAACTTGATGGGAAAATTCTAATAGGGTAAATACCTTCTCCCCATGCTTCCAAACACATCACTTTAAGTCTAGAACAAAATATTGTTTTAATTTTTTTTATAATATTGAATTTGCACACATTATTAATTATAGACATTTTTACTTTTGCATCAAGTCAAATTGTATTGATATGTACAGAACATATTGTTAGATAGTAAAAACAAAAGTAGACATTTAAGTACCTAAACAAATCTGTAGGTGTTTTCGGTTCACGATGTCTATAAGACACTCTTGCGGCGACAA
>JBAIZZ010000370.1:29252-72719 GCA_037355905.1 Heliconius aoede | reverse complement strand
ACATACCATAACATATTGCACAAAAATTATAATTAAACCGAGCGCTTTGATTAAGGTAAAGAAATAAGTATGCATCATAATATTATACAAAAGAAAAAAATATATATTATATTGGCATTTTCGCTACACTGTCAATTTATGACAGGTATTATAAAGATGACAAGAAATAAAAATACCTGTTAGCTTCATTCTTCCCATGCAACACAGTATAAAGTAGGTCCTCCGGAGGAGTGTCTGGATCCTCAGCCTTCAATACTTCTGATGTAATAACTTTTCTTGTCCCCTGTAATCAATAATTATACTTTGTTCAGTTAAGTTCAGCTTCACGCTGCTTACTTGTTAATTTGTTAGTTGTTATATTGATATGTTTTTTGACATTTTGAGTCTTTATATACTGTAGTTACTCTCGTTTGTCATATTATTATATTATTATATTATTATTATATTAAAAATATTATAATATTTTTTTCTTTATATATATATATATATATATATATATATATAACATTATTTAATATAATATATTTCACAAAATCATCACAACCAAAAAAAGAGCCTGCCTAATTTTATTACAATCTTTAATGATTATCCGTTTATGCAAATATTTTAATATTCTAAAAAAAAATCTAAAAATAATTAGTAATTATTACAATAGGTATTTCACAAATAAATTTCAATACAAAAGAAAAAAAGGAGCATTAAAAAGAAAAGAAGAGAAGAAAGTATTAACCAAAAAAAACTCTTAGATAAGTACATAAAAATGCAATTTTTCTATCGATATCTTCTTAGCTGCTGTATTAATAAGGAGTAGCGTCAGACCCACATAAACCCAGCCTCGTTCCAGTACTAAGTTTAGTATAGCACTTGATCGACACTGGAATAATGTGAATCGACAAATCATGTAGCGTTGTTTCTTCACCTGCCTATCTTCTTATAAACTTACTTACTAACATATTTACATTTACTTTTTCTAGATCGTAGAAAAAGTAAATGTAAATATGTTGTTTATATGTCTCTTTTGTCTCAAAAGATAAACGATATCTAAAACCTGTTTTATTGCAACAAGATACTTGTACAAACAATTTCAATGGTATTAAGAATTTTTATTTATATTCTTTGCAATATTGGCAGCTAATATAATGTCTTAAGTGTATTATAAAATGAAGTAATCACAAATTTAGTATTCATTCTAGTTCTAATGGTTAACTTCATGCAAGCATGCATCAGTTTACGCAATCGATATTCAAACTCATAAACATATGGTTAGGTTAGGTTTTGTGAAAAAGTTTAGTATAAAATAAGCTTTGTTTTCTTTTCGTTCATATTTTTACAATTATTTATGAAATATTGCTTTCACTGTACTTATTGTTTTTCTAAAAAATATAAACATACCAATATTGCATCTATAATAGGACAAGCAAGGAGTTTAACACTTTTTTAATAATTCCAAGAATCCTCGTTTAGTCCTCCTTATAAAATTTCATTCATGTTTATTTAAAATTATTTATTAATAATATTATGCTAAGTTATACTCACAATATTTAATGTCTACTTCAGATTATTTGTGGATTGTGCCAAACAAAACATGCAACTACTCAAAAGCAACTCAAAAAAATTAATTGAAGCGCACGGTAATATTCTGAAATCAAATTAAAATATAAACATGAGTTAAAATTAAACAACTAAAACATTAATATGGTATTATCATGCTTTCAAATAAGAGACAGTGATTTTACTTTTTTATAGAGAATAAGTCAATCAATTAGATTCTTAACATAAGACCTTTTATATAATAGAATGAAAGAAAATTATAGGAGTTGTGTTTGTGCAAGAGTTTAAAAAGATAATTAGAAATAAGTTATAGATTGATTACAGCAAGGTATAGTGTAATAACAAAATATATATATATTTTTTTTGTATTAGTTCATGAACAATAAACTTACTATAATTACAAACATTTCTCTACATATTAATTATTGCAAATTTGGTTTCATCTGAGAATAATTTAACTATTATTTGTCATTATTAAATAATTGATCATCATAAGTAATAATTAAATAAGTAATTAACCAGACATTTTTGTATATGAATTTAATATTAACCGCACTAACTAAATTACCCATGATCATGAAGATAATATAAATTATTAAAAAAATAATAATAAAAATTGTAGGTCAGTGATATACAAACCTGGGTAAGCCTTAATACTTTGCCAGGAAGTAGATTAAGCACAGGCGGGTCGTTAGAGGGTGTCACATTGACATGGAGAACGAAGGCGTTACGACCCTGTAGATAACTTGGCAAAGTGAATTTAGTTTCGGGTATTAACTCCATTTCAAGAACTATTGCGTCTTGGTGGTTTTCGGATCCATCGTGCACATAGCGGACCTGAATAAATTAAATTTGTTTTAATGTATTAATAGTAATACAAAATTCCAAGTTATATTTTATTTAATTACATATATTTACACTGCGCATGCTAAACGTGTTACATTATTATCAGTTGCGTATACACAATCTGCGTACACTTAGAAATTGACACTTGTCAGACACAAAATCCGTAAAATACATACGAATATAGCGTAACATTCTTATTTTTAGGATTTAGTATGAGATCACATACTGACAGGAATTCGGCCCTACAAAACTAAAACAAAAATAAAAGCAATATTAATTAGAAACCTTATCTCTTGATAAATCCATGAGTGTAAAGAACTGTTTAGATTTCTCTCCCTCGACAAAGTTATACTGGGGTAAATTTCTTTGTAAGGTCAAATCTACAGCTATGCGACCATGCTGAGGTGACTGGGCCACATGCAGTAGAACTCCAGAGGGTCTCACACCATATTTATGATGGTCTAAGATTACATCAATATTCTGTGTAGTAATAACCGCAACTCCACCTTCTTGAACTGTTAATGGATATAATGCTACTAGTTCTAGTTCACTGCTCATTTTAGAGAAGACCTAAAAATATAAAATAAGTTGTATTATTATTATTATTATTATTTAACTTTACGCTTTATACAGTAAATATCTGGATGGAATTTGATGTCCATTGCGTATTTAGTGTCAGAACTCAACGTTGCGCTTTGTCGTCATACCATAGGAAGTACATGAAAATAATTCATATTTTCACGTTCTCCCTATGGTAAGAGACGACACTTACAACCGTCCATTTACATTTAACACGCCTACTCATGGTTACGTTTGTAACTAATGTTTTCAAGAGCACAAATAAACCTTTAAATCATACCTTATATTTCTCTGCATAATCTGGATTTATACACAGATCATTATCACATTTACAAGTAAAATGATCAACGCCATGTTGTTCACAAATCGCCCGCGGCAAGCATGGTGGACTGGGCCCTGCATGGCACGGGTACCACCATACGCATCTGGGGCTAATACCGTAGGACACAACTGCGTTAGGGAGCCCATAAAGTTTGTCGTCTACTTCAATAGGTTTGATACAGCCCTGCAATCGAATACATTATGTTTAATAATAATATTATATAATATTTATCTCTATGCAGTATATAGAAAGCAAAGCAAAGGGAATCTAGTGCTTATAGATAATTATATGGACATAACTATAGGTATTTGGTATGTGTACCTAATTCAGAAGGGGTTTGGTATTCGGCTGATAATACACGTCTTAACTGGAACTCGGTTTATTCGTGACTGTCCCCTAACATATTAGCCGAACGCAATCACCACTGCATGCACTCACACATGTGTAATATAATATATGAATGCACAAACACTAATATACCAGACCAAATGCCACAGCTGTGACAATAAGTATAATTTCTAAGTAATTCACTGTTTGACATGTCTGTGAAATGTGTTCACAGCACCTGGTTGTAATGTGATACCAAGACTAAGCAAAACGTAGCGGTCGCTTGATAACACGGTTATATCGTGAGAAGTCTCTTACTTTTTCAAATTAATATTACCATTGTTAGAAGTATTACATTGAGTATATAATTTATTATTTTTAGAAATGTATGTGTCAATAGTATAAGCTGTTTATCTATCGATAAGGAAATTTCCCTGTCCCTCTACTTTCAACTATATATATATATATAGCCCCCTTAATACGGCGGTTCGAATTACCATGATATTTTGGTCGTAGCTTTAATTTCTTGATATTATCACTGAGCTTTTGTAAAGTCCGTATCACTTATAACTGCATAGTCAAAAAAATTTTCTGGTAAACGAGTTGTCGTGCCATAAAGTAATTCAACTGCGTTTACACCGCTGTCGCTTGTAGTCGCGGTTCTCAAAACTATTAATACAGTCAGCAATTCATCTATCCAATTTATTATATTACAATTTTCTAATATAATAAATTGGATAGATGAATTATTTTTAGAATTTATTGGAGTTATTATTAGAAATTTCACAACAAATATACTTATCGCAGTCTGGTTGTGTCATTTGCTTAAACTGTAAATTGCAATACTATCAAAGCTTGAATTATTGGAATTATGCATAACGTACTGGTCGGCGGACTGCTTGTCTGCTAATTCTGCGAAATCGAGTATCGTGGGACAGTTTCTCGTTTCAATTCTAGAAAGAGCATCCGCTACCGTATTTTCGCTAACTTTAATATGAAGAATTCAACAAAATTCACTGATATAAGAAAGTTGAGTAACAGTTTGTGATCGGAAAAAATAGTTAACTGTCGACCCTCTGATGAGTCACAATCATTATGCCTAACGATAGAACCGATAGCATTGAACTTAGTAAGTTGATCCCTTAATCTCCGCGAGTTTAAAGCTACCAGTAACCTGTCGTGGCTTAAAAAATCAGCGCCCATTATGGGTTGCTTAACATCTGCTATTATGAATGACAATTTAAATGCAAGCCTTAAATTAATATTATATTTTTTGACATATTTTTATATGAAACGCACCTGTCTGTATCTATAAGATTTTTTTACTGATAAGACGTTTACGAGTGTAACTGACACAAACCTCCGTCACTGCCGGCGTCGCTGCTAGTTTTCCGCAGGTGCAGGTGTAATTAATTGCAACTTAATCGAGCAAAAATAACCGGAATACCAAACAAATGCCGAAAAAGTTCCGTACGGAGTCACCACCATGGGTATTTGGTATGTGTACCTAATTCAGAAGGGGTTTAACAGGAACTCGATTTATGCGTAAGTGTCATATAATATATTAGTCGAACGCAATCTCCCACACACACACACACACCCACATGTAATAATATATAAATGCACAAACACTAATATAATACTAATTGTGACTCTACAATAATTATATAATATATAATTATGCAACATAAATAAAAAAAATATTGACAAATAATCTAAAAGAACACTAATAATATTAATGAACTATAATACTCGAATAATTTACCATAATACTCGAATCTGCCGCTTTTATTCCTTTAGCAAACGCCCGCTGCCTCTTCTCAATCTCAATACCTCCTAGATAGAACATGTCGGACAAATCTAAGTATCTGGTACCACCACTTTCTATTTGTGTACTCATTGCTATGTTGTCTATTGAAAGCTGTAATGCAACAAATAAAAAAGTATGTGTAATAAAATATTTACAAATTTTGGCTAAATGTTTAAGGAACACAATGCAAAAACAACAAAGTATTATTGAAGTTGTCGATTTTATAATGAAGACCGTCAAAACAAATATACATATAACATATATCTTCATTGATTATAATTTCGAGGTATTTTGAGATAAGTTTTCAATTTGAATATTTTCAATGGTAAAATATAGTAATATTATTTTATATAGAATTAAAATAAAATATTTCAATTTATTTTTAACATTTGTTCCTACAAAGAATACAAACATGGAACACATTTGATTAATTGAAAATTTATATTCAATATTATACATTCAACTCTGCAGAATGATATATGGATAAAAATTCGCCTTTTGCTTTTTGACATTGATAAACATCTTAAGGCTCATGAGTTTTAAAAATCATGCTTTGCAAAAAAAATTGTTGGTTATAACATAAAAAATATAATATTGATAATTTTTAATTTTACACATTTCCTGCATGTAGATTAATTGATGCAAGCAAAGTGAGCTTTATAATAAAATATCAATCCAATTTAAGGCCAATTAAAATATATTTATCGGACCAGACAAGGAAAATGAAGTATTTTGTCTTCATTGGAGATTGAACCCACACCCACTGCACCATCCCCTTGCAAAGGTGATGGCAATGATAAATAAAACTAATTGCACACACATATGCTTATATTTATTTATCAGATTTTTTAGAAAAAAGTAAAGCTTCCAAAAAGTACATTTTTGTTACAATGTGTAATGTAAAATAATGGTACCAATCTAATATACTCTCAGAGAGAATCGATATCTAAAAATTATATTATATTATATTATTATATATATATATATATATATATATATATAGTAATGGTAATAATTAACAATTGTATTATAGAACAAAAAAAATCACCAATATACAAACCAACTGCAATTGCAAAAAAATTTCGCATATAAGCAAATAATCACCTCTACAGAAACAGGCCTCCACAGAATTTATTTTACAAATATTAAAATTATTAAAATATTAAAAAAAATTTATTATTAAAGCTATATATTACATTCGCAACTGTAATCGAGTTTTGTTAACAATATACATGTATAGCACAATTATTTTTTTTCATTTTTATAAGCTTACCTCGATTAAAGATGGATTGAAAAGTAAATGCATTTTGTGCCACTGTCCGTCATTCACTCTTTCACTATGTACAATCTGCCCTCTCGCCATTTTGACCCTTACAATCCCCTCCAATATCTCGACAGCCAAGAAATCTGACCCACGGCCACCACCGGGATTATAAAGTATAACAGCATTTGGAGTAATTGTCTTAAATTCGATTTGCCATCTGTGTAATATTTCTTTGTATATTATTTGCAATGCTTTTTGTTTAAATTTGATATTTATATAAAATAAAATATAACTTTACCTTCCTCCCGCTCTTGAATTGATTCTAGGTAAGACTAAGTAAGCACCTTCATCAATAAAACTTATATCGGAATTAATATCGGCATCGAATTCGGGCGCGCAATTCCATGTAACCCCTTCAACATGCACTGAGCCAGTGCGACTACGTGCCTTTTCTATTATCTTTACACCATTATAATATACCTAAAAGTAAGTTATAAAGTTTACATATATGAAGCAGATATTTTATTAATGGTAAATGTTACAGTAAAAATATCTGCAACTTACGTCTTCCATACAACCGCGAAAATTCTCCATGTGACCGAGAAAAAGCTCCGAAAAATCCCCTTGTCCCCCAAGAAATATACCGAAATGTATGTTCAGTTCAAAAAAACGTCCCGGCAGCCTTTTCTTTACGACATTGTCGTCAACCTAAAAATAAACAGCCAAAGTTAATGACATGGTGTTTGGTGCTCCTTCCTCTTTGAGTACCTTGCTAGGGATGAAGTGTGAACTTATTACAAAATATGTAATACATATAATTCATCAGGTTTTAAAGAAAGTTTTTTGTCTCATATTGATTCAAATTTATTAATGTATATTTTAAATTTCAATAGATTTGTAAAAATCTATAATTGTTTTATAAAAATAGATACAATGAAGTTATGGTTATTAGAAGAGTTGTACTTTGATGTCCTTTATAAGCTGCTATAAAATAAATATGGACTCTCTTTGAAATGTTATATCTTGAAATTATCACTGTGACATCAGGATAAAGTAAACAAATACATAGCTAAATATATAATAGCTAAAAACAGAAAAATTATAATAAAATAGCAGATCACCATAATTAAAGAACCATGCCACACCATAAAAGTGGAAGTGAAATATTTATTTAAATTTATATTTTCATTTCTTCGCTCTGGTGTTCAGGGGAAGCCCTAGGTTCAGTTCCACCACTGAATACGCTATGCCTCCAAAATTTTGCCTAAAGTAAGGAACGGAGTGCCTTAACACTTGGTTCCCTCTGCCTACCCTGCTGCTTGAAGATTTAATTTAATTGTAAGTAGTATTTATTTTTAGATTCATGCATGTATCCATTTACAGATAACAGTGTGAGCAGGGGAGACCTGGTAACCTAATATTAAGAAACTTTGTTCCCGTTGAGTGACAGAACTCAATGTTGCTTTGCACAGATAACAGAGTGAGATACAGAATAAGATAATATAATAAATACCTTCATAGTGAGATTTGCTTCTCGTCTAATGATGCTGACATGGTGCCACTGAGTGTCATTTAGAAAATCCCCTTTGACTGATGATAATTCACTTTCACCAGCACCAAGATTTATGTGCAATTTAAGTCTACCACCTTCTAAACGAATCTAAGGCATGAAGTTTTGTTACATTAATTCTTAATACCTAATCTATTGCAAATATTTAAACAGTATGATTTGTTATATTCACTCACCATGCAATAGTCAGTTTTTCCTGCGGCTAGTATTAAAAGGGCGTCAGATAAATGTGTTCGAAACCTAAAGCTTATGTCAGTTACTCCTTTGGCTTCCTGAAGTGGATATGAAATGTAACTTGCACCATAGAAGGAGGCTAAAAATGGTCGAAAGCTTTAAATATTGTTCCTTTTAATATTGTATAGAAGATCATACAAATAGAAATACAATAGATTCCTGCTAATTTTATATTCACCTTTATCATACGCTAGTCCAAATGAAACCAGGCACAATATAAACAAAAGTTCCATGATTGAAATATTTCACTTTTCTCACAAAATATGCTATTTACATAAAATAGTACTTTAATCAAAGAGAACGTAAAGTAGTTTTAGATTTTATTTTTCCGATTCTACTACAAAGTGTATGTTCAGACATATTCAACACCAACAACGAATGCAGGTGTGGCGTCAACTATAATAAAAAACAACTGAAGTTACAATCAAAGTACATCTTTGTGTATTAACATTTCATCATAATTCATTATGTGTATTATTGAAAATTTTAATAACTAAAGGTAAATAACTAATAAATTGCAGTTGAAAGTTGAAACTAGAACATTCACCGTCCAATCCTCGTTTCTTACGTCAATAATATTAACATGGCCGCAAGTTGCAACCACAGAATATACATACCCAAGGTGGTTGCAATCAACAATTTGACGGGCACCATAGATAATACACATACATTAGAGAGGGGCTCTAACTATGCACATTCGATTTGAATCGATACTTGTGTGGATTGTTATAAAGGAATACGATCCGTCGATTTTTGTATATTTGGAAACTTTCCGAACCCTCCACACCAGAAAGCAAGATAATCAACTCATTCTGCAAGAATCCACTTCACCTTCCATCCGTTTTTATAAAAAAAAATAAATATATAATATTTTTTTTTTACTTATTATATTTTAATTATATTATACTTATTGACTATAACATAAAATTATCAAGAATTATTATCATGATACAACTTAGTCCTATTTTTATGAATTACATCAACTTTTCGATTTTTGATTTCTACATTTGGTAGTAGGTCTTTTATTACTTTAAATGGACCAGATTACAATGTATCTATTATTATTATTAAATTATAATAATTAATATTAAATCATCAACTTTATAACTTATTGGCTTTATTTGTTTATCATATATTATTTTTTTATTTAATTTACTTCGAATTAAATTATCTTTTGCCTCTTTTTGTGCTACCTGTAATCAATATTTAAGTTCACAAGGATAATTTTCATAATTGTAAAGTGGATCTATATTTTTTTTAAATATTAGGCAGTGAACATCTTTTTCCAAACACTTACTCAAATGGTGAAAATCTCGATTCTGAATGAACTGTTTTATTGTACGAAAACGACCAAAATGGTAACCAATTACTCTACGTTTCAGGATGGTTTTCAGTTTGGATTCGTAGAAATGAATTTAAATGTTTATGTGTTATACCTCTAGTATACCTCTAGAGCACCTATTGACTCGTGATGATAAGCAGTAGAATTTAATTGTTTTTGTTTGCAATAAGTTACATACCTGGCGAAATGTTGCAGAAATAAACTCCATACCTCGGTCCGTAGCAATTTCTTTCGGCACTCCGTATCTTAATATAAAATTGTTAACAAAAGCTGAATGAATGAAATCAATGAAAATGAATAATTCTTTTACTTCTCTCATAGCACAACGATTTACTTTCCTCACATATGAGTCTTAATCGTCTTAATTCGTCTAACATTCTTTCTTTTATAAATCGTAATTGAGCTGAATCAATCGGTTTCATATGCATACCCACAATTGTAGGTTGATCAGACCTCGAGTCAGTGGGAACCATATTAACCGTAGAGTCAGTATTATTATTTATTCGTGATTGCGCTCTTGTCATAACATTAGTTGTTCTTTCATGCATCTCTTTCAATTCTTCCGATGATATAGATATTCGAGACAAAGAGAAACAATAATAATAAACTCATCAAACTAGAAACAGCCTTAAAAAGTGCCCTAATTTGAAAAAAACCGTTCTTATAGGTTTTACAGATAAATTGTCCATGATTTCTAAAGAATCATAAAAACATGAGATCTGGATTGTAACATTTTAAGTCGCTTTTTTTAATAGTAAAACTAACATTGATAAATGAAGTTTGTTATTGTAGAAATTATTACAGATAGGTACGGATACGGATTAGGTAGTCTGTGTTTAAAAAAATACCATATTCTTCATAGTCTTTTATTTTTATACTAGGATGATGACATAAATAATAAAATTAATACATTTTTATTTGGATATATTTTAAAGTTTTTAAGTTAGCAAAATATTCCATCTGTGAGTTAGGCTCTACATCGTCCTTTTGGCCATTGAATACCAAACGATCAGGAAAGGCGCCCATAAGCCAACCCCAAATAATAATGCAAATGTTAATGTCAGAGTGTATCTGCAACAAATGCAATTAAATATTATTGTGTAATAAGTAATACTTATTGGGCTAAGAAAAGTTGACGTTAGTTATAGCAGTGAGCTGGTGCTATTGGAAAGACTACGGATTGCAAAAGCGAAAATCAAGTTCACATCACGATGACCTTAACTCTAATAAGATTCATGCCCAATGAGAATTCCCTGGGCTCCTTAACACTAGCTTCACTCTGCCTATCCTGCTCATTTTCAAAACAAAACGGGTTCTCTTACCTATTAGTAACTTTGAAAGGTAAATTGTCAAAGGGTTCTGTAGGTTCATCAGAGTAAAAACGTTTCACATCTTTCACTTTATCATTATTTACTCTTTTTACTAAATGTTGAGAACTCATTAAGCGCGTTATACATCTACGAAAGTAGGACATTATTGTAACACAAATATGTTCTGGTAATAAATTTTGACGTAATTTATAAATTATTCGAATAATTCTTATTTAGGATATTGTCAACATCAAAACAAATAGGTTGCATAATATATATTACAAAATGAGTTTTTTTTTAATTTAATATATGTTTTTTTTTTATTTTTTTAGCTTTACACTTTTTTGCACATGTGCAAGGTACGCAGTGGTAACCTAGTGTTCAGATGTTCCCATTAAGACACTTACGTCCCGCATTTTCTGCCGAATTCCGAAGGCGGGGGGCGGGACTCAACGGCGCGCTTTTTTTTTCTTTGAGTGGTAGTCGAACACAAACTGTCGCGTTTACAGTCGCTTGTGCCGTTGATTCTGATTTTTAAATAAATCTGTTCTATGATATATATTTTCTTGTTTTACTATTACTGTATAATTAATATTGATTGACTTTGTACTAATTTCATCTACTCTTAATATTATATAGGTTCTCATGTTTGTTTGGTGGAAGATGCTACTATCAGTAGGCTATGGGTTCGAATTGAAAAATCTCTACATGTTCGACAGTCCATTTATCAAGAAAGACTATTTGGGCTACATTACAACACATTAATTGTTTTAAATTAAGCTACTTCACCTGTGATCGGAACTTCTTCAAGCACTTGAAATTTATTTTAGTATGAACATATTAGGAAAAAACTTACACACATCATACTTATTTTTATTACATTTACAAAAAGAATGTCTAACTACCTATTATTCTTATATTAATTACTTTAACTTGCGTTATGGATTTTGTGTAATATAATTATTTTTACCAATGAAATAGTAAAACACAATATTTTTATTAACTAATTCGTATGGTTTATTGAAATTAATGTTCTATTTTTTCTCGCCAAATATAAGTAGTATACACTTACCACGACTTCACGAGGTTTAACATTGAAATTTGAACGTTTAGTTGCATAAATCAATGTTTTGTGTATTTGAATAATAACTTTTCAATTATCATTCCCCCTGTCCGGTCTTGTCTAGTCTATATAAAATATAAAATATAAATGCAATTAATTCATTATTCATAGTAATGAAGAAAGGAAAATTATATTTCTGGATTGGTATTAATGAAAAACGCCATCTATTAACAGTATAAGTAAACAACACCATACTTGTTTAATCGGTGCTCGATTCTTGCCTAAAATGATATGTTATCGTAAAGCACATAATGTGAAACGTGAAATATATATTTTGTATATCTATGAAACTTAAATCTTTATTTTTATGTTAAATATGTATTAAATTATGCATGTGAATGTTATAAAAATTATACGTATATTATTTTTTCATTACATACGATTTTATATAATAAATACATAAATAAAATATAAATAGGAATGAAGTAGTACTTGAGATAAAATTACATAATGATATTGCGTGTAACGGAACCCGTTGTTACGAAACAACTGTATGAAAACGGACTCTATGTTTATACTGGAAAGTCTAAGGCAATACTATTAAAGTTTGGCCTTCAAACTTCGCGAAAATGAATACTTACGTTATGTTGATATGTCCGTAATAGGTTATATCGAGTGTTAAACTTAGAAATAATTATATTTTTATTTGAGAACGTTCTTAAGTGTGTAGAGCTTTTAGATTGTGTTTGTTAAAAGGTAAATGTGACCACAGAAGATTCAAGTTATTTATGTTAAAGTTGTGAAAGAAAACAAGGTAAGTTACTGAATTGTAATTTGTTTAAATTGTAACATACGTTAGTGATAAATTAGCCTAAAAATATTACGATATCAAGTAACTACTTGTTTGAATGAATGCAATTTCTTTAACAAGGGTGAAACTGTTTATTTTATCAATTGTGACCCTGTTGTCTTGTACTCGACTAAATTGCGGCAAACTGCCTTAAAAAATTGATAAGGTTATTTATTGAGGTGACTCATCTATCAGTTACAGGTCTTCTAAATAAATTTTCCATAGAAGTTTACTGTATTTTTACATCCCGTAGATGGTTTATATTTAATCATTTCCAATTTCCTTGTAAGATTCTCGATAATAAGAAACCCTAGATAATATATAATGCAGCTCCATCTATTGCACAAATCTATAATTATATATTGTTTACAAATGTATAATTATATATCGCTTTTTTGCCGTGTGATTCCGACCTTGAATAGCATCACTGTGGTACTGTCGGTGTCGTAAGAGGCGACTAAAGTACGTGTGGTAGAGTTACGTCACCAGTAATGTCAACACGCATGGGAAGACTCGACCGGATTAATACTACCCCGGCATTTAAAACCGACGTGAAGTAGTGGACCTTGCCACTGCGTTGCGCATTCAGTAAAGCCGGGCCCCGGCGCTCTACATCTCCACCTTGGCGGCCGGCAACGCACCTGTAGCTCCTCTGGTGTTGCACGGGGTCGTGGGCGACGGTGATCACTTACCATCAGGTGACCCGAACGCTCGTTTGCCTTGTCCTTTTCCATAAAAAAAAATAAAAAAAAAATAGTAAAAAATGACAAAATATAAAGTAATCATTCCGTCAGAAGTAATATAAAATACATTAAACGAATTAATAACTAGATATTTTATTTGTAAATATGTATATTATATTAACATATTATTTTATGTTGCCAGACTTTGGCTGCCGATTTTGGCGGTACGATTTGATTCTTAGCTCAAAAATTAAATGTCCGATCGGGACAGACATAGTCCCGCTTTTCATGGCATTTTCCACTTAATGTGAGAAATGTTAATTTTTTCCTGAAAAATTTTAATAGGTACTATCAATTTTATAGAAATACAAATAAGTATATTCGTCAGTTATGTGTAATTTGTAATTTTAATTATTTTAACTAGTGTATTGATAACGTAAAATTTTTTTAGTTTCGTGTTTTTTAGAAGTATACTTTTGTTTTTTTAAGATGGCTTTCGTTTTTTTTAGGTATAATTTACTACAATAGTGCTGTCTGTTTTTGTGGACTATTAACTGAATATTCTCTCTCTCCATCCTCTGAATATATCAGTTATTCACTGAATGGAATAGTCCATAAAATTGTAAATTTTTTATTAATAATTTACATTTATAATAAGCATTTTACATTGATATCTACCACCATTGGAATCTTTACTTGAAATAAGAGATACATAATAAATTAAAATGTTTAAAAATCCTGCTTTTCATCGAGACTCTACTCTACTCTAAAATCTCAACGTTCCTTCGAATATTAACTTATTATATTGCGCTTATTTTTATTCAACTAATTAAAATGATAAAAAATATTGTTTCAGGTCTATTTAAAATGGGCGATGATAACAAAAAACGTGGAAATTATTTCCGGAATATATTTCCAAATATTTTCTTTTCTAAGAATAAGGAAAAATCTTTAAGTACAGATAAAAATAAATTTAGTCATACTAATAGTAACCATTATGAAAACGCACATAATGTACTTGAATTTTATACAGACGTCACCGAGCAGCGTATATATGAAAATATATCTACGGCTTCATTTTCTCGAAAAAATAACGATTTAAGAGATATCGATACTCCAAGCAATCATTCTTCAAATAGTGCTTTAGTTTCAGAAAATTCAAAAAATATAAATAAAAGAAACATTACAAAGACTTATGAGGCCGTGTCAGACGGAAATATAAATGTAAAGTACTTGGCAAAACCACAGGTGCCCCCAAAACCTAAAAACGATTTATATAATTCACCACACGAAATACCATTTCCTGATGTTTATTATCACTCTTTGGAAAAGCTTACGGATAAAATACCACTAGAACAAATTGAAAAATACAGAGCTTCAAAAGTTCAAGCTAGCCCGACATCTGTTGGCGCCGAAATAAAAAAAGTCAGCACAAGATTTTTAATTTCACCAAAGAAAGAAGCTGAAGTACGAAAAATTCAACCTATTCGTGCTCGAAGCTTATCACCTAACAGGGATATATCCCAGACTATTAATAATTTTCCAGGTAAAGTAATAACAAATAATTCGGAGAAGCCTTATAATTATTCTGCTCCGAACTCACCTATTGCTGCTGGCCACAAAATCCCTAACATGCCTGCAAAGACATCTCCATATGAACGTGTCAGAAAAAATCTATTAGAAGCAGAAGAAAAAAGAAATTCCGCGAGTAGAGCTTGTAATAATTCCACATTATCCCCAACACCTTCGTCAAATATTACTACACCACAGATTTTTTCAAAAGAAAACTTTAATTTAAAGGAGCATATTAAGAAAGAAAAAATTCGACAAAGAATTGAAGCATTTTACTGGCAAAAAATAAAAAAATTAAGAGAGAAAGAAGATGAATATATTTTGAGACATTCAGTGAACGCTTCTATGAGCCGATATACAATTGATAATGGATTTTATTCGAATTATAAATATCCTAATTCACTTGTAGTCGATCCTAGCTGTCGTAGTGTATCACGCTTCTCAGATGTGAATGACAACATACACCAAAGTACTCCTCTTCGTCCGCCCTTTATTAGAAGAGTTCCGGAAAGGCGTAGTGATTCATGTATAAATAACAAAAATACTTTTCATGCTGATACTATTAACCGAATGACCCCAGAAAAGAATGAAAGCTTTAAACCTCATTATCCATTATTTCGTCGTGGATCTCTAACACAGGCCAATGACTTCCTTCATCGACAGCCGAAAAGAGACACTGTGGAAGCTAAAAAATCATCGATAAATTTAACAGAACATAAAGCTATTGACCTAGATTTGGAATCCAAGAATATATATGGAGTGGTTCAGAATTTTGCATCTTATAGTGATCCTAACAGTCATATAAAGATGGCACCCGTGCCGCCTACCCGCAGGACTAGCCTTGTGAATCATAAAAGTTTCTACACTTCAAGAAACGTTAATAAAAGTATTACAAACTCTCCGACTGCTGCTCGTTCTTTTTGTTGTGAATCAGAGAGTGGATCTGAAGCTAGCGAGATTCGGCGTATTATGGACTCTCAATCATTCAAAGGTAAGTACAAGTTTGTTTTAGCTTCACGCACATGTAAGGGCAGGCAGAGGGAACCTGGACGTCTAGTGTTCAGCCATTCCATTCCCAGTTCCCACGATACTTCAGTTCCCCACTTTCCTCTGGTATCTCTGGTGGAATTGCGGCGTTGAGTGGCGGAACTCAACGCCGCAATTTGAACTGTTGTAAAAGTTATTTTTTTTAATTTATTTCGTAAAGTATAACCTATATGAGTTTTTTTTTATGGGATATATATGTACTATGTACGTTGGTACTTGTCAGTGCGCACTATGTACTGCTCTGGGTTTTTTTTTATATTTGGTGTCATTAGTTAATATTCATGTAATATATATTAAATGTTCTTTTATAATTTTGTCTAACTGCCAAGAACCTGAATACGACTGAGATTTATATAGCTGTCAACTAAATATCAAAAATAATAATTCTATTCGACAAAAAAACTCTAAATGGTTTTAAAATGTTGAGGGCTGAAAACTATATCACATGACATTATTTCAAATTCATATCTTTGTATATTTTCTAACTATATATTCACATGAGGCGAGTCTTGGTGCAGGGGCACAAAGTGTGACTGTAAATGCGACTGGTTTTGAGTTCGATCCCCACTCGAGGAAATTAAATATTTGCTTAAATGTATATTTCCATTTCTTCGCTCTGGTGTTGAGGGAAAGCGCGGCGTTCAGTTCTGCCACTCAACACGCAATGATTCCAGAATTCGGCAGAAAGTGGAGGTTTAACGTAGGATACTGACTACGTGTGACTGTGAAGCTGATTTTTTTAATAAATAATATTTTTGTTTCTTCCTTATAATTATTCTTTCCTTTCAGTTATATCGGATATGTCGCTTATGTTAATAATGAAATATTCGTCGAAAATTTTAATAAATCGCCAATAATAAAAAAGGATCTAATAATATTAAGAATTAAACATATGACGCTCTACCAGTCCAAGAGGCTTGGCCGGTTGTCAATGATATATAACCCAGTTTAGAACAAGCAAAAGATACGCTGCGCTTGACGGCCGATGTCACACCTACGCCAACATATAAATGAATACTCCCACAAACGCAGAGTGAGGAGTGTGAGGGAGTTGTCTTGTCTGCCATATAGATGGCCTTAACTATGAATATACAATTTGGTAGATTTTTGTTATTTTATATTCATACATTTTATTATTAGGTCTGTAAAGTTAAGATGAAAAAAAATCTTACTTTTGCATAACATAAATAAGTTTAAAAAAATTCGTTACATTCCCAATTATTTATATGTTTTCACTTATGTTTCTCTGCATTACTAAAGGTGACAATAACTTTTATACCTAAATATCAACAATAATTAGCAATGCAACTTTAAGCTTACTCAAAATTTTGGTTACATTACTTTAAGCAGGGACTTACTTAATTTATTATTATTGGGATTAACATTTAAACATTTCTGTTGGTTTATTTAAAGCAGGCTGAAATCACCTCGGAACCTAGTGTTAAGATACTCTGTTCGTATTAAGACACTTCCGTCCCCCATTTTCCGCCGAATTCTAGACGCGTAGTGTGTTGAGTGGCGGAACTTATCGCTGCGCTTTGGCTCGGTAGAGCGATGAGATGAAAATATTAAATTTTTTATTTCCTCGAGTTTTACTTCGAGGGACGCTCTCACGTTTGTGCCACGACTGGCCGACTATTACGTTTATTAATGCCCCAGATATTAGGTTTTTCATTAGATTTTATATACAAATGACAGAGGCCTATCTTTTATATGGAGATGAGAGAGCAGGGAGAGACCCAGTTATATCTTTATTATGATTGACATAATAAAAACAATAGAATGTTGATAGGTGGCCAAATTTTTTATTAAAATATTTTTTTTTAATCAATTAAATAAAATTCGAAAAACAAATTTATAATTTAGTTGTTCATTGTAGTGAAAGTGATTATAATTTCCTAAGTCAAAACTAAATAAATATTTGTAGTTAACAAATAAATAACAAGTATTTCATAACTGCATGACTGAAAGTAGATGATACGAGACTGAGTTATACTCGTAGATAGATAGCATCATAATAGTATACGGGCCATTCTGCGTTAGTAGTCGGCGCGCAGAGCGCCGCTTGTGACGTCGTGTTACCCGGCATACTCTTTTATTATTTTGTAGGTTTGATATTTACTGCTTTCCTTGTTTGTAATAATATTTCCAATAATAAAATTGTATTATTGTTATTTTTTAAAATAATAGTTTGTTTCTATATTATTTTTTGTTTCAATAGATTTGGGCACAAGTCAATTTCAATAATGTTTAGTTTGATTTACACGGCTCTACACGGTTTCGATTTGCCTGAGACTATCTTATGAAACCAAAAATATCATAGGATTGTTCTTCAAGTTCCAGAGGGGATACAGCAGCACAAAAGCTGCGCAAGGTTAATGCCCGGATCGATCGCGGTGGGAATGCGCGGTAGTCCAATTTAGTTAGCGCTGCGCAACGAACCAATTCTAACCTCAGTTGTAAATGGGGAAAATTTTCGCATCAGTTTTAAAGAGGGCGTCTGAGGGCGCACACGACGCCCCCCCACGTCGCGACCGCACGTCACGTGCGCCAAACACTAAATACTGTGATAGCAAACACCATAGCTTATGTAGAGTCTGCGAGATTTAGCATTACAATTACAACACTATTAAAGTAAGCGTCCGAACGTCGAAAGTGGCATGTTGTTTATTTTCCATCTGAGGCCATGGGTGTGGTTCAATGGCACTTACGCTAGCGTAGCCGCCGGGGGGCAACCACGTGGTATTACTCGAACAGTACGCCCGTACGCCGCCCATCCTCACAGAACTGTCGATGCATTCGGCCGATTCTGCGCAATGCAACTCCAAATATTAAGTGCTAGATTCCTGTAGCCGCTGTGACCCTAATACTAGTGTGTATCTAGACTGTGGGTTAAAGAGATAAGATTCAAAATAGCGTATAATCATATAATATAACTCTTATCCGATATATGCAATGTGTATCTTATCTATGTGATATTCTGTTTCATTTACATTACAATATTTGCTACGAGTATAATATTTATGGAATATTATAACATTTATTATGAGTTTTTTCTTATACTGCTTTCGTGAACATAACATCAATTATTATATTTGATAATAATAAGTACAAAATTAATATATTTATACAGATATGTATGTCTGGCCTTGTCTAGTTTGAAGGGATGTAAGAAACGATTTAGGATTTAGGATCGTAATTGGTTCGTATAAATATATAGAGAAATGTTATTTTTATATTAACTACGTAGCACCTAAGCGTATCAATAGATAGCAGTATGTAGATTATTTATGAAAAAAGTGTAGCTTTGATAATATTTGACATTTACTTTGATAATAATTTCCATTTGTTTATTTTAACATTTATTATCTTATTACGAATGCATAATACAATAATTAGGAAATATATACTTACATATTTCCTATTTATACTTCACTTTTGAGTTTTCAACATCGAGAATATTTTAAATGGAAATAGAAATAATTTAATTGAATTTAGCTTTTTTTTTAGAATTTAATTGAATTTATATTTTAGGTAAACTCAAAACTTATATATAATCGTTAGGCATCTCTCCGAAATAAATTATCTAAATTGGCAATTGAATGTCAAATATATACTTAAATATTGTTGTTCAACCAAACAGCTGTTAGGTGAACTCTTTCCTCTTTAGATATCCACAAGATGAGCGTGCCAGATGGGATCTCTCCTTTGTGTTTCCGAGCTGACACCGTTGTTAATGCGTTAGTTTCGGCACTCTTACTCAGTCGGCGTAGTCCACGACTCATAGAAGAGCGCTCTTATCCACCCGATCCCGAAGAAAGATGATGACTCAGCTCCATCGAACTACAGGCATGTGTCATCCATGACCTTGGAGAGTAGGGAGATGCTCTCCAGAGTGCCATAAATAGCCAGCTCTTAGTTTATCTAGAGGATCACCGATTGATTAATAACCGTCAATATAGCTTTCGCCATGGACGCTCGACAGGTGATCTTCTGGCTTAACTTAGCGTAACCCGCCGCTGGGCTGCGGCTATTGAAAGCAAGAGAGACGGTTTGGTAGTTAGTTTGGACATGGCGAAGGCCTTTCGTCGAGCTCCATGGGTTTCCCCAGAATTTGTGCCAGTGCCAGCTTTCAGAAGTTCAAGTTACTTCGAGAATGATTTCCAACAATTCATTTCCAACTGATCTAAAAAGTTAGAGAAATTGAGAAGCTTAATAATCGCTGCAATTACTATGGAAACAAAAGGTGGCAACTATAAAATTCAGCATCACGCGGTCGTAAAGCTCTTCGCCACTATCGCACCGATAGTAACTTTTCAACAAATCGAATTTTCAGGTATGCCGTGCTGGCAGTTTTACACCAGTTTAAGTTTTGTTTTTGGCTTTTTATTATAGAACTCTATTCTATATTCTAAAAGAAATTAAAGAGATGCCGAGTCGTAGCATGATTGAAAAATTGCTTTTTCAATCAACGACCGCGTAATGCTGACCTTAAGAATCACTAAAGACATGAAAACAATCAAAATTCAACAAAAACATCTATACCTGATTGCAGCTCTGGTGAAATTATGCACCACTTGTCTATTAGCCACATTATTTTAATGAAACCTAACGCAGCTTTGACTTTATATTTATATACTATGAAACTATAAGTTTCGAATGAATTTGACAATTAACTAAGCATTTCGAGAGTTAATTTATTTTAACATGCAGCGTTTCTTTTCACAAAAAAAAAACCCTTATTTAACCATATTAATATGTAATGGTAAAAGTATAAATATATTTTTATAACGCCTAAAGACACTTCAAGTTGCCCACAATCGTACCTATCCTCATTTCTAGGCCAAGTGTGCTTATATTATAATATAAAAATTACCTCGGGCTACGTAATTACGCAGGGGAAATACGGATAAAATTATGTGGTGTCTTGTTTTGAGCTATATTTAGTTATTTATCGCAAACATTATCAGTTTTATTTATATTTGATTTAATAAATTCATTTTAGGTGGTTTGACTACTAGTTACACAGCCCTTTTATTGAAAAAAACTTTATTTTTTTTAATTAGTTTCATTTTAATATAATATTTATTTTTTTCTTTTTTTTTAAAAAAAAACTTTAATATGAAAATGAATTATACCGAATCAAAAAAAAATATAACGAAGCAAAATAACATCCAATATAAGAATTAAGATTTTTTTTAGCACATCACTAACCCTAAATAAATAATAATAAACAGAATTTGTTTGTAGGTTGCGTAAAGAAAGACCTTGGAAGAATTTTTACACTAGACTGAAAAGTTGTATTTCTAAAACAAAAAAAAAAATGTTCCACTAGCTGCCTTGATTGCAGTTCAAAATGTTTTCGTTTATCTTCCTTCTATCCTTCATTTTGTGCTGGATTCTGAGATTTTATTTTCAACTGATATTTTCGCGTTCAGATTCTTTCTAATTTCTTATAAGTAAAATTTTATAGCTTTATTCATGGATTTTTGGCTCGAAAACGTCCGAATATGTTTTCTTTGTTGTATTATAGTCTTATCATCTACCATATCTATCAACCATATACGTAATAACATAATAATAGTACACTGATATAATAGATCATTAATAATAAAAATTATTATGCATAAAATGACATATTATATCGTTTTCTCCGGTATACAGAAAACATTTATATTTATATACACAAATATATTTTAGTGTAATACATAAAAATTATAGAAAAAATACTTTAAATTCACCATTACCATATATGTAAAATTTTAGTGCACATGTAACATGGTTAAACTCGTCAGGTCGGGCTTACTACGGCAAGCAGTCACGCAATACAATATCTAAAAATGCGCTATATATATTCTGGCCCAAAAAAAAATAATTAAACCAACTATATTATTTTGCCTGTATATGTCATATTGCCTGTATTTCCCTCATTTATAAAATGTAGGCTTATTACGGTTGGAGTATACTTTTTATAACTTTAAAATATGAAAATTATATTTAAATATATATTTCGAAGTTTTCAATGTTTTCTTGTCATTTAATGCCTTTTATATACAACGCTTAAGCAATAAATAAGAACACTCTGCTAAGCGAGCTTATTTTATTATTATACTATAATATAATTAACAACTTAATATTTAATTT
Organism: Heliconius aoede; assembly: GCA_037355905.1. Lineage (NCBI taxonomy): Eukaryota > Metazoa > Arthropoda > Insecta > Lepidoptera > Nymphalidae > Heliconius > Heliconius aoede. The sequence goes on along the minus strand of JBAIZZ010000370.1, from coordinate 50,205 downwards.
TGTTTACAAAATTACTTTCTTTACATTACATGTTTTTAAAAATGTTATTCAAAACCTATGGTAGTAAAAAAGGGGCGTGATAGGCGTATTTGGGTGCGCGCGCTATTCTAGCATCGAATCAATATCGTCTACATTACCGTCTGAGTAGTCTTAAGCTTCAATACAATCAATCGTTAAACATCATCCCACGGATATATGATATTATTTATGACATTATACTTATATAATCTTAACGCGAATAATTTCGTATCGGTTAATAAAAATCCTTACAAAATAGAAATGAAGAAATTAAACGGTAATAAATTTATTTCAAAGTCAAATAAGTATTTGCACCCCCAACCTTTTTGTACGTATTTTATAAAAATTTCAACGGTAAATAAAAGAAAAGTCAGTTGTTTAAATGATATTTGTGTGCATTCCATGATGCATCAATGATGTCTGTCCTACAATCTCCTTGGCATCGATTTCAAGGCACGCTTCACATTATTTTTATTTCATATTTTAATTTTCCGCATATTTAAATCCAGCAGATGCCATTACTTTTCAATTGACAAATCCAATTCTTTCGATATAGTTTTTTCAAAAAATTTATCGGAACACAAAACAAAAGTTTTTTTGTATTAAGTATTTTTATTAATCGATTCGAAATATACATAGATTACCTAAGCTATTAAACGCAATAACTTAATTAAATCATTCTTTTTTTTGTAGGTGTAACTTCAATAAAATAATACTAATAATTATATACTTTTTTAACCAAGGTATGTGAGTTTTGTCAAAATTTGTAATTCGCCATTTGGATTAACGGCAATATTCATTATATGTAATTGTATTGTGATTAGAACTGTCAGTCGGACACCGGGAAGTGGGTCAAATTGAGCTTCCGAGACAGACTAACTGACACGGAAAGTTAAATAAAAGCTTGTAAAATAGTCCGATAGCATAGTAGACAGTAGGCACCAGTCGTGGCGCAGGGGCACAAAGTGTGACTGTAAAACCGACTGCTTGTGGGTATGATCTCCACTTTGGGAGACAAAATATTTTTCTGCCACTCAACACGTAATGCCTCCAGAATTCAACAGAAAGTGGGGAATGAAGTCTTAACACCGAGGTTTCCTCTGCCTACCCTACTGTGTGCGGCATACAGCGTGAAGCTGAAAAAAAAATGGTAGATCGTTAGTCGATAGCTTAATCAGAGAATAATATAATAAGCCGTTAATAAACATGCTGATATAGCGAAATGTTGTTGTTATTAATTTTTTCGGTTTTCGGATGATCTCATAATCATCGTAAGGTACTCTTTAATCTCTAGTTTAATATCGGCCATAGGTATATGTAGGTAGCTATACCTATAAAGTTCAATAGCCTCATTACATAATTGATATGATGGTTTCTACAGACTACCGGATTTAGCTTTCGAGCTTATATTAATAAGGGGAAACCACAAGTGTAAATCACATATTAATAATTCACTTTGTTCTAACAGTTAAGGCGTACGTAGGTAATATTCTATTCTAAACATTGTAGCTTCACAATGAATTCTGAAGTATGCTTTGTCGACTAACTACAAATTGGATCAACCAACTTTGCCGCAAGCCACCTACCTGCCTTTTTAAATATTACAACTGCTGAATATTTACGTTGACTTATAGGTACCTATTATAAATTGCTCGTGCTTAAGAAATTGTTAGTATGAAATACGTATCGCTAAAATTGTCTTTATGTATAATATAATATACAATATAATAAATCATAAGAAATATTTTTCTTTTCTTAGCTTCACGCTGTAGTCTCCACACAGTCGGGTAGGCAGAAAGAACCTAGTGTTAATACACTAGACTCCTGCTACCCACTTTCCGTCGAATTCTGGAGGCATTGGAGGCGTGTTGAGTGCCAAGTACCAAAAGCTATAGAGCGTGACGAGCATGTCCCACTAATAGTTAAAAATGCAAGATCTTAACATGTGAAATTAATAATACTAATATATATGAAATTATGAAATTTCGTCCTAGCTTTTGTTATTGTTTATTGTAATCGGCGTTCCTTATTGATATATAAATATTGAGATTAAGATCTCAGAAGACTCGGGGTAGATAGGGGATAAACCTAGTGTTAAGACACTCCGTTCCCTACCTTCCGCCGAATTCTGAAGGCATTGCATGCTGGGTGGTGGAACTCAACGCCGCTCTTTGCGTCGACACCAGAGCGAAGAAATGAGATTACATGTACTTTATGTATATTATATGTATATCATAAAACTAGGGACCTTCCGACCTACTTCATCAGATATTAACGAAGGATCATAATAAGCCAGCTAAATTTTAAGAAACAAGGAAATGGTACATTTCTAAAATTTGTTTTCGCTCGTTGTGTTTCTTTCACTTTGGTAAAATAAAACGTGGCATAGAGTTAAGTCACTTAACATAAGCATTGTTTCGATTTTTTGCTTAAATTTCAATAATAAATGGAACCAATAAATAAATTGAAGTAGAAACGGTGAATAAGTTCACGAAAACCAAATTACGGGCGGTCCCTAGTTTTATAATATGCATATATATATACGTACAATGTACATAAGTTAATGTAAACTCTATTTAACTTTATCAGAAGTTCGCGTCGAGATTAAAAGTTATTATATTTGGTTAATGTATTATTTCTACCGGTAACCACACAATATTTTAACGAGTTCAATGAATTCAGTAAAACAATGTTGAGTTTCTAAATTGTAATTATGCTAAAACGAGGCAATTTAATCAAAACAGGGGTGAGAGGAGGGCGAGATCGAGGAACATTTTCAGCAGTTCTACTGCTCACGTCGTCGGGTGCAAACATATGTAGCAGCGCTTGAAATGATTGTAGCGCTTTTTGTCATAGACATTTTATAATATTATTTAAAAAAATGAAGTGAGGTGGAGTGACGGAATTACGAGTATTTTTTTTAAATGCTAATCAAAATAAGGCCAAACGCGTAAGTTATAGAGACATGTTATAGAAAGAATAACTTTGATTATTAACTGTTATTAAATATAGATATTATATTATATTGTTATTAAATATATAACATTTAATATATATGTATATTCTTTATTTCATGTTATAAAAAAACACAAAGATCTGATAAAAATTGTAAAGATAGTTTACAATGGCGGTCTTATCTCTATAAGAACTCTCTTTCATCCAACCCATGGAAGTGGACGAGAACCAAGTTACGGTGTAGAGACAATTATTGCAATATAAAATAAAGAAAAAAAAACAGACAAAAAAAATAATATTAAACATTTATAAGTATAAAAATTATTTAAAATATGATAACAATAAAATAATAATATTTTTAATAAATATAAAGCATAGTATCTATAGAAATTAAATTATTAGGTATATAAACAAATTATTAATTTTTAAATGTTATTATAATAGATATTTTTTTATTATTGTCGATTCGTTATGTGAAGTTAAAAAATAGACAAATAATAATATTAGTAACTATTATTACTATAGTCACACAAAAACTATTAGTTAGAGTTAACGTAGACTCTAAGGTTATTCTAATGACATTTATTTAATTCTATTAACTTATTACATTGTATATGAATAGTTTAGCTATCTGCCTAGTTACAAAAATAGCATTGTGCTCTAATTTCACAGCATTAAAAAAGTTAACGTACGCAATATCGATTTCCGCATTTTATATAACCACATCTGAAAAACATACACCGACATGGTAGAAAATGTATTTTTTATTATACGAATTCCAAAAATCAGTGAAAGTTGGCATTTATTTTTAGGTTATTTTATTACTAACTTCAATAGTGTTTTTCATATACTTACAAAGTCAACGAAATGTTTAATTTACACAAGCTTTTCATTAATGGAGTTAAAATAAATTTAATAAAATAACTTATTACTAATAACATTATAAAAATGCAGTAAAAATATAAAAAATATTATTAGATAATATGAACTAAATAGGTTCATAAAAGAATAAGTGCTAACTGGATTAAGCCGTGTTTGAATATATATGATAGAATTCACAAAGTCACATTAAGGCTACATGCGCACAAAAGCCTTCGACTATTCTGACGATGGAATAAGCAGATTCATTAAGCGTTTTCGTACGTCAGAGACGCCGAATGTTCATACCTAATCCTGAATGACAAGTAGAGCATGATTGCTCAATGTCTATTTCACCCTATAAATTTCGTTACTTTTAACAAAGCTCAATCACTGTATTTAGGGTTGTTCTGTAATAATTCTAGAAAAGCGGAATTAATAGTAAAAGACAACAAATATAGTCATGATGGTGACAAAATAATTAATTTCTTCTTAACTATATCGATTCTTTAAATAGTTAGTTTAGTTCGTTAACCGACTTCCGTGGGAAAAAGAGGTTACCATATTATTTTTATATTATGTGTTTGTTACCTCTTAACTTTTGACTGGTTGAACCGATTTTTTGATTTTTTTTTATTTCAAAGGTTGTGCTTCCCGTGTGGTGCCATTTTTTAAAGTCCGTTTTAGACAATTATATGTATGAGATAATCACATAAGTCATAAATGTGTAGTAGGTATGTATGCGACAAATGGACGAATAACTCAATACTCCGATTCCGATGATTATTTTATTCTAACAATTATAGAACATAAAATGTAACATAACTATCATGAACGTTTAAACAGTATCTCTATGTATGTATGTAGATATATATTCGAAATAATACCTCAAACTGCCAATGCTCGCTTTGTTATATTAACATTTGTTTAATTATAAATTTGAGTTTAAGTTTTAATTAATATGAAACATTCATGCACAGTAAAACAATTATAGAACGTATTTCCACGGCGGTATTAGTAAGAGCGTTTTCAATTTGGTTAGTTAGAGAGGAGCTTAAACGGAGAGGGCGAGAGTTAATGCATATTTGAAAGGGGCTCCTTAAGTCTACACTTGGGTCTCTAGTCCCAGTCACAGATCTGAACTCCTCACCCTGAAGCAAAGAGCCCGATATTTTAATTTTAGATAACTAAATTAATTGAATTACCTTCGTGTTTTAATATGTAATTGCAGTGCATTTTGTTGCAGAGTTACATATTATATATTATAACGATTTTTATATTAAAATATTTGAATAAATAATAATTAAAGCCATGCTCCATATCTAAGACAATTTTCATTGTCAGTTCCTGATGAAACAATAAAAAAATTAAATCATTTGCCAAGTTCTATAGATGATCAGGAAAATTCATAACAATATTCACCACCTTTTTTATAAAACTTTCTCATTTTTATTTATATATATATTATTATTTATATATATTTTATTTATATATACATTAATTTTGATCATATCACATATCTCGATATTTTCAAACGAAAATAATTTTTAGTATTGATTCAGCTTTAAAAATAAAATCCCACTCATTTAATTATACATTTTGAGGACTAAATTATAGTGGCGATGTAAGTAAATGTAGCATAACGTCTGTATTTTTCCTGAGTAATGTATTAAATATATGCATGTGTGTTTGACGTACCCTATCTATCAATTACTAAATTAGAAAGATTATGTGGTGACGACAGCAGAAGTAAAAAATCTGAAAACTACATTTGTAGTTAAATCCTAAAAAATATATCCTCACAAGGGGAGCAAAATTTGTATATAACTTAGGCCAAGCCTTTGAAATTTTAGATGGTCAATTTCAGTACAATATCAAATTTATAAATAAATGTTAAAGACTGATTTTGAATTTTCCTCAAATTGTGTTATTACATTTTCCCTAAGAGTTATTTGCGTATAATATTAGGCAAGGATGTCTTTATCTATAAATTTTCTACCTTCTACTATAAAATATCCCATAGAATTAATCTAACCCATAGAAATATCTATAATCGCTAGTTCAAGTGATGTATCAGATATTCAGCTACATTTCAGACAAAGCTCGAAACTTCCAATTTTTGTACAGAACCATCGTTGGGCGAGCCCTACTCGTGCTTGTTCTGTTTATGTTTAAATCGCTTTATTTTCTCACGTTCTTTGATCTAACTTTTATACATACATATTTTTTTGTACTTTCTCAATATTAATTATCAGTTTTTTTTTATCTCTGCTGAGCCCAACTCGCACTTCTCCGGTTTCTGTTTTGATATAATTAATGTCTATATTATTTTTTAGTGCAGTTGATTTTTTAATTTTTTGGTAGATAATTATGCACCTATATAATTGATCAAATATTTTATCATGATTACAGTCAGATATAGAGTCACATATGAACGCAGAATGATATTTTGAACTAAGAAAAAAAATTATATAAATAATATTGATTTTAAAATATAGAAATTATACCTTATTTTCAATGGACTGGATAATTAATGGCTTTACACAGAACCAAATCCCCTTCAAAGTGTATTAATTTTGGTACTTTTGTGTTTTATAGTATGAATGTGTATTTTTCAAATGGTAGACCAACATTTTTCTTACCTCCGAGTTTCGGAGAGATTTAGGACACTGCAACCGGCTAAATTGGTAGCGTGGCGTAGCGCCACCTATTGCAGCATCGTGGAAGCTCTAGATAGGAGTGGCAGCTTGAGGTACTCCGCGGGCTCCGCATGCCGGCTCGCCTCATATATCTGTATAAATAGACGCAGTATTAGTTAATTTGTTCTCACAGCTTTTGGGTTAATCTAGTACATGCTTCCTGTTACAGTGGTTATCTAAAAAAATCGTGTTTGTAAATTAAAAATAGTAACGTGATCCCAAATAATATTATCAAAACTGGTCAGAAATGCACCATAATTTTCTTCGTTCAGTCGATACAATTACGGTGCCGAGTGTCGCGTGTCCACAAAAATCGATCGTGTATTCATCTTAAGTTTTCTGAAGCCAATCCACGACGGAAGTTTTTGTTTATCTGCCATAGTTTTAAGGTAGCTATTATTATATGATTTCACCATTGTGATTGGAAGTTGTATTAATGTAACGCTCTATATATTTATTACTTACTTTGTTCATACATCATAAATAGCTTTAGTGAAAATAGATGGTAGCACAGCAGCAAAAGTAGAGATAAACAAATATTTGTATATAAAAAATAAAGCTAACCTTAGCTGTGCTTCCTAAAATTATACGTTATATATTAATATAAAATACTCTTTTATATTGGATATATACATCAAATGAAGCATATTTTATTAGTTTTCCTATTTTTCCACATGCAATAACGCTTTGCTCTATCGTATGCTATCTTGCTGTCTTAATATCATAACCATTAACTTTTAAAGCGTGCAGCGAAATATTTGCGAACAATTTTTATATTCTATCTTCATAAATACAATGTTATTTCAAGAATTTCAAATATATACTTAGTATATTTTCATTTTCCTGTAACTTACATTACTTGAATAGGAAAAAATCAGGTCAAAAAGACAGCATACTCAAACAAAAGTGTTGTAAATAATAAAAAAAGAAACAATTAGACTGTACAATACGATTACAAAGAAAGCCTTTTCTGTTCGAGATTGTTAAAAAAAATATTCCCTGTTTTTTCCAAAAGACTCTTTTCGAAACTAAAATATATTTACTTTCCATACTTTTTATGTAAATGTAATTGAATTCAGATCTATATAGGTCAAAATGTGATTTCGAAGGAGAATTCTACAATTTTTATTGTAATAATATTTATGTTAACCCCCAAAAACATAATTATTTTGCTGTGAACTTATTTTAAAAAATACATTTTTTATTGTAATAATTTAAAAAATATCTCTAAAAAAAGGATGGATCTTTGATTCTTTACATTAAACTTCCGATATCTAGTGGCATTTCGTGTTGAGTAGCGGAACTCAACACCAGGGCTAAGAAATGAAAATATGCAGTAACACGCTTGTGCCCCTGCGCTACAACTCGCCTCAATTAAATCTAATTTAAATGTTATTTCTGTGCTAATTTGTATAACTTTATTTACTAAAGTTTGTTTACAATATGCTATTACTAGTGCCTGAAATACAATGCAGTGCGAACTGAATAACGTTATAAAAAATTACATAAAACTCCTCAAATATTAAAAGACTATAATGACGGACGAAAAATTAAAAGTATATTCTTAATATCGCTAGCTAATTAAATAGAAGACGAATAATAAATTGCATTGCTTAGACTTTAAAAATGTATGGATTAAAATGCCAATAAAATATTGTAGAGGACATGGAAGCTAGTCATAGGAGACATAGGAATATTTTCAATAAACATTATTTTTCTATTGGCATTTATTTTTTAATTATGGGTTGTGTAACAAGACGGACCTCGATTTAAAAAAAAAATAAAGGATTCAGCAAAAGTTAATATTCTTAGAATAGGCCTTAATGCCTGAGGCAAGATGCATGAATAGCTGTAATTTGAAAAATTTTAACTCTGAAGGGTGAAATAGGGGTTGAAAATTTTTATGGAACAATCTCTAAGTAGGTACCGATTATTATAAAATTTGAAATTCAGACTCATAAAAATATTTAATTGAACATATTGTTGCAAAATCTATAGCTGTATATAATCTATTATCGTCCATTTCTTAAAGATATGGCAATTTCATATACATAGGTAGAAGAGTACCGTAAAAATCGGTAAGAAGTAAGAAACTTCAATGTATAAATGACATATAAACTTTTACGCAGTATAGTTGCCTACAAACCCTATAAAATCATAAAATTATACAAGTAGAAATTTTTATAATATTGGATTTATATAAGGGTTACTCAAAGTCATAAAATAATAAAACGTTAATAAAAATAAATACATAACGCTATTACTACTTCCTATAATATAAACTTAAATTAAAAATAATAAAAAATCAATTTTTATGCACCACGAGAACAATAGACGGTATTTATATGTATACCGATAACTTTTATAAGCTATAAATGTCAACGGAGGCAAAATTATTTTTTTAAAAAAATTGTACGCAATTTGCATATATGTATCTTTCTGTGTGCGATTCAGATTGGTATGGCACCTAACACACAATATTTGGCATTCCTTTAGAAATAAATAAAATTAAGTATAAAAAAATTATATTATAATTTTATTATACATATCATAATATAAAGCTCACGAATATCTAAACATTGACCAACATTTATAAAAAGCACAGATTTGCAATATACGTACCAAAGAAAATTAGTTTTCTGATTTTTTAATTAATTATATAGATAGATACTAGAGACCCGCTCGCGTCTTCACCCGCTTGAACAACACAATTATTAGTTTACTAAACTGCATTACTTTCGTTTTCTAATAATAATATCATTAAAAAAATATCTATAACTATATTGAAAAGTAAAATTTCAGTCAATTCAATGAAACAGTTATTTATAGCAATTTTATTAAACATTTTTTTTTAAATTGTATATTTTTTTTATTACAGATAAATAAAAAAATCATATAGTTTTAAATAATAATAATAAATAAAAAAAACACACCATTTTAATCAATCTTACCAACCGAATATTACAAAACAAACACTAGTTGTCAATGGAAACTTGAATAGTGATCTATTGTTTTTGATCCTATTGCGCTGTCTCTACATGTCTTCCATGTAGAGACACCGTTCCGTTACGATTTTATTATAAGTATAGAAGTACAGATAAAGTAACACATGATAAATCAGATAATTAATGGTAATATTTCGACTAAAGAAAAAAAAACATTAAGTTACAGTAAATTGTTTACGAGCATTCATCCAGAAGCGTTACATTTAACTCTATACACTCATTTTTCATTATATCAAGTATATTATTATTATGTTCACACATTAAATAACAATAAAACACATATATCTAACTACACATTTATTTTTCAACACATTTCTACAATGCAACCTTAATAAATATAATTAATTAATTAATTAAATAACAAATTAAATTATAAAATGCACAGATATCACAACATTCAAATCATACATGCACAGATTCAATACATGCTCCTTAAAATAATTTTAAAATAAATACTGCGACAGTTTCATAATTTTGCCAGTAGTGACTTTTTATTTAATTTGTATTTTCGATTCTACTACTAATTCGACAGCAACGCGCGAAATTAGTTTATGTTGATTAAATTATTATTTGCTGATGTATGTATGCATATTTTTTTTTGAATAGGCATTTGAATATCTCTTGAATTTCATTTATATTTAGATCTTCGGAGTCAACTCCTCCAATGCACGGTTACATGATATCCCATGAATAACATAAATGTGAAATAAGAGCCTAGTTAAATATGAATAATGCTTAAGTTGTGGACTTCATCGACACGATTATCTAAATGGGCGCCAAGTTCTATGTTCACTCGGGATTTAATTAGAACTGAAGACCGACTTTTTTTTATATACTGCAGATATTTATTATCTGCATCTCAAAGTACTGCTTCTGGCTGGTAATGGACTTATCCTTTAAAGTAAATATTTTTGGTTTGATGCAAAAAAATTGTCAAGTCGAATTTCTTAACTTTAATTAGAAATAAATTCTAATTGGTTCGTGTAATATATATAACACACTAGATTTTCATATTAATTATTATTCACTAAATGTGGTTTTTTAAATGTAAAATTATTTATGTAACAATTACGGTTTATTTGATAGTAAAAAAATCCTTTACCTTTTCAAAAATTATACACGTTATTAGCGTTAAATAAAGTTCAACATGTTTCTTTTAATAACTCGATAACGACTTAAAATTTTGTTAATGTATGATTTAAAATTATGTTTTCTAAGTAAGGAAACAAACAATATCCGCCAAAACTAACGTAACTGTAAAACAAAACGATTGAAATCTATATTTACAGAAACAAACGAAGTTTACAGAAATACCTATATTTAGACAATATGACTGTATAAAGTGGTAAGTTAAGCTTAAACCTTTTTGTCAAAAAAAAAACAATTAATAAAAAATGTATATTAAAAAAATGCTTCTTCACTCACATATATAACAAACTTAACAAAAACAATACTATACTATTTTAAATTATTTCAACGCAAACTAACAACTTTTTTAAAAATTGTGTATTGAAGAGAAGTATAAGTAAGCTTTACTAGCAGAGAAAACTTAGTGTCAAAAAAACACTCAGTGACAAAAAAAATTAAAACAATATAAATGTTAGTTTCATAGAGTATAAAATTAATATTCAAATTTCTTAAATCAATAACTACCTAATTCTTAAGTATATCAAAAATAAATAAAAAATGCATTTGTATATCTGATTCTGATTTGTATATCTGATCTGATTCATTTAGATTTGATGCCAAATCTAATTAAGATTAAATAAATTAATCTAATTGCCAAAATTTACATTTTTTTTAATTTATAATAACGTTCATATCTAAAATGGCATATAGAACTTGAACTCAATATGCGAATGTTTATATGAAATTTGAGAATCGAAATCAATAGAGCCCCGGCGGGTCAGTGCGTGTTGCACATACTACATACGTGCGAGCGCGAGTGAGTGCGGTATATTCTATAATGATACCTAGAAATGCCTGCATTTTAACGTACGCGTAAAAATACAGGGACACTCGGGGCCGCGGAAATAGCTTTCATGATTTTGTACATTCTTAGTCTTTAATTTAACAATGCCATAAGGACCTTAGTATTTAATAATTAATAATATTTATTAACTATAAATTAATTTATGTTATCATATTGTACTTGTAATTGATGCTTGCTCCCTTGAGATAGATGCTTGACTCGCCATTTCTCCTGTCTGAAATTTGAAACATAAATGTTTCAGTTAAATTTATATTAAAGATTATTTTATATAGTGACATATCACTCAGGTCGTTATTTTTTTTTTTTGGAAAGCTGTCGTTCTTTTATAACAGTCTATAAAATAAATCCATCCACCCAATTTTGAATAAGCATGTCACGTTTTTTCATAAGTTTGTTCTTGTTATTGATCCATTTTTCCCAATAGTGAATATCAAAAGTTGTGCTTTTTACTAATATTTTCATGTTTTAATAGAACCATAGTAAGCTTTAGATTTAATTTTTGTAATTGAGACAGATATTTCTCTTTATTGAACTGTAAACTAATACTACATTAATACAAGTTTGATCAATTAGAAAGCTCTATATAATGTCACTTTGTACCGTAGTGATATTGTTAAGTAATTTGCTTGGCACCAACAGCGTTAAATGTTAAAAAAAAAAGTATTTAATGTAAGTACATATATTGTAGCTTCGGTACGTAAATGAGCAGGCATTTATATTTTTATTAGAATTAATTATCCTTGCAGTAGTATGGATAATTAATTCATTCCTCTACCAAAATAACAAAGTAGGAATGTATTTAGCATTTTTTTTTTGTTTTTCCTCACTTATATTGTATTGTGGCAATACTGATATAATATTATATAAATATAAAACATATTTATACCCATTTTCTAAATATACACTCAGGAAATGTGTTTCATATAATAAAACTATTGTATTGTCGGTTAAGATTTCTTAAATACAATGAAATAAGTGGAAATTATTGAAGCAGCTTTGTGCTTATAATATATAATAATATAACTTCTAAATTTAATAAAGCAATTATAACGCTCACCAATCATATAGGATCGCCATAAGATTTTTGACGCGACGCTCACTCACGCCAACCTGTAAACATTTTGCAACAAATTGTTAAACGGGAACTAAAAGTTCTTATATATGGATATATCGATCCATGCGTCTCAATATTAACTATTTAAATTAAGTAAATCGTGCGAATTTATACGTATTTCTATTTAAAAGGCAACACATTGCCGTTTATAAATATAAGAAAAAAATAAAATGATATATGAACTGTATAAATTTTCAATTTCAATATATTTTATTAATTAAATCAATTAGGAAAATTGACCTATATTTATATCTTATGAATTATCTTGGAATAATTTATTGCTATATAAAATCTCGCTTTATACTGTTGAACAATCAGATCGCAGAGCTCTATTTTTCGACTTACCTTATATTTTTACAAGAACTTATAATATTTTTTACTGAAATCGTGACCTAGAGGCCCGGAAACGAAAAACAGTTCCCCGACAGCATCGCGCAAGCTCATCATCAGCACTGAAGGGGAGCTGAATTCGCGCTTCGTTCTGCGCAGGTCTCGATGCACTCCGAAAGTCTAGATTTAGACCTAACTTACTCTACAATTTTTTTTCTGTCATCTGCCGGATTCTTGAAGAACTAGCTTTAAACTAGAATTACTGCGTAGCTGGCCTCTACGGCTTCAAGAGGTCACTATGTACGGCAAAATAAACGCTTACTACACGCTTTATTTTATATTGAAAAAAAGTACTAAATATAAAATTTAAATAACTGTTTGTTATTTAAATTTTATTTTTATTACTTAATAGGACATGCAAATTTCTGGTTTGATACGAGACTAATAAAAAATAAAATTAACCAGGTTGAGGACTTTGAGCTTTTAAATATACATAATATACAATTATATCATTAATTTATATTTTTTCTTTTCTAGTATTTTTCTTTACAACAATTTAATGTAAAGAACAAAAATTTATAATTTATTAAAGCATATTTTAAACTACAATGTGTATCAAAAATGAAAGTACAATAGTTCAATTACTTAGTGCTGTATTATGAAAAAAATGTAAATGTGATAATAAAATGAACATTTAATCCATGAATACGTCGTGTGTTGTGTGTTGTTGTAAGTGTAAGTGTTGACAATGAAAAAGGAAAAGACAAGGTGTTGTATAATGTTCCTGTGAATTGATCTAGTGAGTGTCTTTAAAATGTTGAGTCGGTGGAAAAGCAAAGATAAGTCGGAGAAATCCAGCAAATCCTCCAGTAGTAGCACCAAGAAAAAGAGGAAAGGACGTGACAGTGGTATGTAAATGCTTTACACGTAAATGTAGATGTTTGTTATTTTTTTACATTTTTAAAGTGTTATTCTACTCTTAGGAAAGTATAATACTTATGTAGAAAATGTAATATATTATATAAAAAATTTTAACCGTCCTGAACGGTTTACAGAAGGGTTCGAGTCCCGGTAGTTTAAATTTTTTATACGTTTTCTACATAAGCATGTATGTTTGTTACTTTGCGTTATTTCATTATTGTTTGTAGTATATTTTCTTTATGGCTAACACAAACTTTTTTATAAAAAAAAATAAGAACTTTAATATAGTAAGAAGTTTTATATAGTAATTTTGATAAATAACTTCTTCAACTAATGTAATAATATATACCTAAGACGTTCAGAGTCGACATGGTGTGCACTTTTTGAAGCTTTAATGTGTCGCTGGATATGTCGCATTGCATTGTTAATTTAATTTGGTTCGATTATAAAAATTGTGATTTTGGCTTATTTGATAAATGTCCCTAATAATAAATTTTCTTACACGTCTTCCATGTACATACAGCGATGAATTAAAAATTTATTATATATAGACTAATATTACCAACCGACACATGTTAGGGATTTAATCTTTAAAATTTTAAACCTTCTATTGTGAAAAAAAATGTTTGTGCTTATGCACACCAAAACTATTTATGACTGACTGACAATTTAGAATCACTTTTGACAAAATTCTAAACATTTAAATTTGGTTTTCTTAGCTTTCTAAGGAGCTTTTTACAATTATATTTTTATTTAAAATTTATTAGCTATATTATTTTAAGACGTCATTCCGCAACCTTATTATTTCATTGATGGGGCTAGTGCCGTGGGGGTTTGAATTCGGTGGCATTGACAGTCATCCCACGAGCTAGACTATCATTGGATCTATGCCTGTGTAATAAAGATATACTAAAGTATACATAAGTGACGTTTTAAGTATTAAAAGTAGATAGAATTGTAGTTTTACTGTAGATTTTTATACAATAACATAAACCATTACTTAAAATGAATGAAGCATAATATTTTAGATACCTACTACACATCACAGAGTTCGCCGATTTTTTTTATTGTGACGTGATCCGCGTAGCTTCGAATGTGCGTTATATTCAATAGTCATTTGTAAGCGAAGGCACCGCACATAGAGCTAATTCATCGTAGGCTACGGTTTTTACTGATGAACTGGCTTTACTCTCTAACTTTAATCCCTTGATTAAATACTATAAAAAGTCTTATAGATATGTACACATATTTGATTTATATAAGCGATATTCTACTCGCACAGCTGCTAATTGTACTTAATTAATATAACTAGAAATAGGTTTCTTTAAGGGTAATCTTTAATTATATTTTATTTATATAATGGCTTTAAAAATTTATAATAACATAATATTTAACACACAACATAGTATTATATTAAGATTAAATATGGTGCACTCGTCGAGTCTAAGACTAAAGATAAACAAGAGTGACTGCAATATAATATTTAACCCTTTATAACTGACGCAGAATGTCAAACTAACTTTCACTTTGAACATTATCATTTAAAAGTTTATATCCTCTGTTTACTATCTCTCAATTCACTATATAGTATTGCATAGGACCCCGCACTGCCAACTTTAAATATCAACCCATGTTTCTTATATAAATTATTATATGAGCTATAATATATTTAAGACAAGCTTGGTATCTAATTAGATATGAATTTGCGCATATTACGTAATGGAACATGTAATATTTAAACAATAATCTAAAAAATAAAATTAAAAATTAATAGCCTAAGATCCCAGGGCCGCCAGACTTACGTCATTTTAACAAAACTGAAATTTTGAGGACTATTAGTCTAATATGTATGTCTGGGAGGATGATTGAACCATCGGATTGGTCTCGGTCCTTATAGGGAGTCTTGAAATAATATATGTAAAATTAAAGCTTGCTATTCTGACATATTTTGCTCCAGCCTTAAACAACCTTTCGGATATCTGGCAAGAGTCAAGGCCCACGTAAGGGGTCTGGTAATTATTAATATACCTTTTTTATATTACTCTACTTTAAAAGAGGTGAGCGTGTACCTGAAAGGGCCCTACTTTCAAGCTAGTAAGTACGCATTCCGTCTTAACTGCATATTGGACTATTAATTGAGAAAATTTCAGCCTTGCTAAAATGACGTTGTCTGCGGGCCCTAGAATCTCGGTCTATAATGAAAGAGAACGTAAAAAGTATCATTTTTAATTTCAAAAAAATAACACTTTATAGATATGATGTGTAATTAAGTATTGGTCGGCTGTTACTCGTTAACTCGTAAAACCAAAGTAGTAGTACTACTGTGGCGTTTGAATTTCTAAGAACAACCGTTTAATTGGTAGAGAGGAGGGGGACAATTGACTCTAACCAAAAACAAAATTGATATTTTAAAGTTATATATAATAATAAGACTAAATTGATAAACGATCTTCCCACACGCCAAATATTACTAAAAAACCAACCTAACTATGGGGACGACAAAATTCGACCACGAAAAATATCACCCCTACATTAGATGCAGGTCCTATATTTTTTTTGTTTTACCACTTTGTCGTTTTGATTAACATGTATGTATAACCAAAGACTTTGATCAACTATTATACTGTATATACTAGGATCCGCCACATGCTGTGCACGCCGGGTGGAGCTGAGCGAAGCTATGTAGTATATGTAATAAGGTCGGAGCAAAACTATTTTCGTCTTTTGAATGTATTATTAGTAATCAAAGGTCCTTTGTCTGTACTGTACTGTATGTAACTGGCTGGTTTTAATACCATTAAATGTGATATTCTGAAGATGCAATAAATAAAAAAAAAACTAGTTCCCGTCATTTTTCAATCAAGCAAAATGAACGCATGTGACGAAGAAATTCGGTACATTGTTTCAGTTTTATTGCAAAAAGGTAAAAATGCGACAAACGCCGGGATTATCAATAAGATTACCACAAATGTGGTTCAAACGTTACAATTCTGGAAATTTTAGTGTGAAAGATTAGGTTCGCTCTGGACCTCAGCTCTATCACGGATAATCTGTTCCATCTTTGAGAAAGTGGAGCAAGATCGACATATTAGTAGCTATGACATTGCCAAAGAACTTGATCTGGATCATAAAACAGTTTTACGTCATTTACGAAAGTCTGAGTACAACAAAAAGCTTGACATTTGGGCACCACGTAATCTCACTGAGAGAAACTTAATGTCCAAATGAAACTACAATCACCTTCCAATTATCAATAACCAATCATCACGAAAATTACAATTATCACCTTCACTAGGATCACCGTGTCGTCCACAACGGTCCCGCAAAATTTCTGAGCTATAGGTTTAACGGTCTAAGAGGAGTACCACACACATTATTTTGTTCAGTAAGAGCTTCCCTTCGCAATTAATTTACAGACAAGCTATAAACGATTATTATTACAAAGCGAATTATTTAGTAGCCCAATATCAATTGTCCAACTCAAATTATTCCTCGGGCGAGTGACGTTCGCTCGTGTATCCCGCTCGTAGCAGGGTAGGCAGAGTAATCCTGGGAACTTATGTACTGCTTTTTGCCTGACTGAGTTTTCTGCCGTATTATAGAGGCATGAAAAATAATCTTTTCTTATAGTTTGTTAATCATAATTTTAAACTTTAAGTTAAATTATTATAAATACATGATTGATTTGTTATATATTTTTGTATTTGTATTTATTATTTTGTATTGTTTCAGACGAAGATTGGCAGAACGATCCGAGACACGATGGTAAGAAAATAATAATTTTAAGTATTTAAAGTAACTAAGAAAAAATTGTTGTCCAGATTTAATATTATTATATATTATAATACTATTTGATAAAAGTTATGATAGCATCTTTACCATTTTAAGTATTGCGTAGTACAAACCCGTACTAAGAGTTACTAAAAAAAAAAGTTTTAAAATGTGGAAACTTTTGGTCCCTTAGTGATCTGAGGAACCTCATATAACGAGTAGGTTACGTTTTATTGTGTCCTCGAGAATATGAAGTGTGGCCTATTATAGATTTATAGATAGGCAGAGGAAACCTCTCGTGAGGAATAAATCGGCTTAATTTTATAACTTAATATCCGTACTTCGTAAGGTATAAGTATTACTTCGACAATTCACTAGACAATGCGTATATTACAAAAATAAACTATTATCGTAATTGTAGATGATATGAACAGAGTTAGAATATACTTTTAGGTAATAGTTATATCGATGAGCTTATTCGAAGTTGAATATGACACAGAAACAAAAAAATAAGACTAAGTTACTTTTTATTTGTTGTTTTTAATTTGTAGACTTTTCATATTAGAACGTTGCGTCTACTTATAATTTTTAGGAATACAGCAATATAGTGGTAATTAACCTACTGGTAAAAAAAAACTACTTATCATAATACTAGATAAATATAGCATAATTGTAATCGTTACCCTATTTTCATGTCTTTTCACAATTTCTTTTAAAAAATTTCTAATAGGTTTATTATTTTTAAACTTGTCAAATATAATAACATTTATAAAGTTGTTATGTAAAATTCCTCTGGATAAATATGAAATAGATTTTGCATTACGTAAACCCTAAACTGGTGTGCACTTTCCATTAAGATTACATTGGAAAGGGGATTTATAGGGGTTTTAAATTGTTCAAACTACTCAAAATAGCCCAGTAAAAGCTTGAGTAAAATATCATTTACATAGACACGCGTCAGTGTGATCAGCCTTTTACTTTTGATTCCTACATGCATGAAATAAACACATTTATTACAACGCTTGTAATGTACTTATAATTTCAACAATTTAACTCAAACGGTTATTGATATTAACCCTTAAAACCCTTAAAAATTTTTGTTACTGACTTCACTCGTTATAAACCTAACCCAATACTAGAAGACCTAAAAGCTTGATATTTGGCACCAAGGTAGAAATTAAGCGATGCTTAAAACAACAAAGTAAAAGATAAAGTATAATATTTTTTTTTACAAATAGTAAATTAAATCCCATTAAAAAAAATAATATGAAACGAGAATCAAGTTAAATGCTAAGTAACGCATCGTTCTTGACTAATGCTTATCATTTAACTTGGCTCTCATTTCACATTCGTGTTTATCACTTGATTGTACTTTACAATATCAGCGACAACACTTGGCTGTAAACATAACCGCCTCAGATATCGGATTATTGATCTTAAGTTCGAGAGATTTGTTCAACTATTTTCATTTCCCCGCTCCGGTAAGACGAAGCGCGACGCTGAGTTCCATCACACGAAAATTTGAGAAAGGAGTGGACACTCTCCTTTTTTACACACAATTATATCTACCTTATACTTATTATGTTTATGTTATAATAAATGTTTTTGTTAAAGTTGATCTTCTAAAAACACCGATGCAGAAGAAAGTGATCATATTCCTACTATGATATTCATTGAAGCTTTATTCGACTCACTTATTTTATACAATGTAGAAGTACTAGTTTTTCTCTCAGTTATTAAAGTCAAATAGAATTTAATAATTGAGAGAAGAACTAGTACTTCAACTCAATCGTTGTCGGCGGCTTGCTTGCTTGACGCTCTATGGAGCAACAGATATTATACAATTAAAAATTTTGTAATATCCAAAAACTACTTAATCTTTTGTTATCGACAGTTACTACTAACTAATAAACTATGTCTATTGATCTATATTTTGTTTGCCTTTTTTTTAGAGTTTATGTAGTCAGATTTTAGGACCGATACCGGTATTCGGTGGAATCGATACGTGACTTACTTTTTTGAACCGATACTTTTTTGTTAAAAAAAAAGTAATTGAAATCAACCAACTAAGTAGGATTGTTTGATTGTGGTGAATTATTCGTGTAATATCTTTTGGAATCTCTTAACATAAGAATCTTAATCATCCCATCAACATGTTAGGTATCTACAACGCTTCTTAGGAACAAAGTAATTTTGAACAAAAAAAAACCGACTTGAAACAATAAACTGAAAAATAAATTAGTAACGAAATAAATGAATAAATTAATAAATTTCCTTATAATAAATATAAATAATCTTAAATATTTCCTTTACATAATGCCATTGCACAGTCGCACAGTCGGGTAAAAAATGATTACTATTTTTGCTTCCTTTTTTTTTTTAAATAATACCAATATTTAAACGACAAACATATAGATAGGTGCACGAGGTACACGAGTTCTCTGAATACATTTCAGAACGCTTGCAATGTAATTGTGCCGGTGACTAAAATCCGGTTTTGTTTTATAATTTATTTTGCGTGAACTTTTCAAAAATTTATTGAGCTATTGTTTTCTATCCAACAATCGTGTTACGTAATAAAGTCACGCTAGCTATAATAATAAATGTTGAACATTTGAACACACACATATATATTGTGCTCAGCTCAGCGTGTCGGGATATTCGGGATCGGCTTATTCACCAGCCTCCGCAATTAATTTACTTAAATTACACCAACCATCAGCCGTTCGAAGTCCACTGGTGGACATAGGCCTCTCCTAATGCTCGCCACTCCGTCCGGTCCTGCGCTCTTTGGATCCAGCGGTTCCCCGCTGTCTTCTTTAGGTCGTCGGTCCACCTGGTTGGAGGGCGGCCTATACTCCTTTTGCCGAGACGTGGTAATAGGTACTGTTCTTCCGTCCGGCTTTGTATAGACCATTCAATATCTCAATGTATCGATAGTCAATCTGGCATCGTTGAAGAGCTTCTAGCACCACCCAGGTCTCGACGGAATCGAAGACTTTCTCATAGTTTTTGTCCGTGTGGCAGAGTCACGTCCTAGTAATGGCAACACGCATGGGCAGACTCGACCGGATTAATACCACCCCGGCATTTAAAACCAGCGTGAAGTAGTGGCTCTTGCCACTGCGTTTCGCTTTAGGTAATGCCGAGCCCCGGCGCCCAACATCCTCCACCTTAAAAGCCGGCAATGCACCTGTAGGTCTGGTGTTGCATGGGGTCGTAGGTGGCGGTGATCACTTACCATCAACCGAACGCTCATTTGCCTTGTCCTCTCCCATACAAAAAAAAA
>JBAIZZ010000370.1:14441-29242 GCA_037355905.1 Heliconius aoede | reverse complement strand
TCTCTCTCTCTCTCTCTCTCTCTGTTTTTGTCTGAGTTTATCGCTTTGTTCATAAGAGAATCAAAAAAGATCATCATCGTTTGAAATCGAATATGTTATCTAAACGTTATTACACCTCGTCTAGAATATAACTCTAAATATTTTAATAACTAAATAATTTTAATAACTCTAAATGAGTGAGTTTAAATGAGTAAGCA
This sequence comes from Heliconius aoede, assembly GCA_037355905.1. Lineage (NCBI taxonomy): Eukaryota > Metazoa > Arthropoda > Insecta > Lepidoptera > Nymphalidae > Heliconius > Heliconius aoede. The sequence goes on along the minus strand of JBAIZZ010000370.1, from coordinate 29,045 downwards.
TCAATATAGTCAAAGCTAGTCTAAATGCACTTAGGGATTTATCAGATTAACCGTACGAGTGTATAGAGATTTAGTTAGTGGGCATATGAGCTTCCCTTTATATGTTACGTTGGTATTAGAGACCTGCATGAATATAGCGTCATCTCGCAACTGAAATTGAATGAGCCTGTGCCAAATAATTAATGATAATTAATTATTTGGCACAAGTAATTAATTATCATTAATTATTTAAGTAGGCAAAGAGAACCTAGTATTAATTCACTCCGTTCCCCACTTTCCGCCAAATTTTTCAAGGCTTTTCGTGTTGAGTGGCAGAAGTCAACGCTGGGCTTTTGCCTTGGTCCCAGAGCGAAGAAATGAAAATATTAATAAATAATATTTAATTCCCCCGAGTGACATCGAATTGACAACCGTCGCGATACCGTCACACCCTTGGACCCTTACGCCGCGCCGGCCTCTAACTTTAAAATTATGCTAAGAAACGAAGCGTGAATAAAATTAAAATTACACATGTTACAAGAGAAAAAAATTGATTTTATTTAGTATTATCTCCAATATCGGATATTAAATCTTTGGTCTTATTTCACGGTCACTTATAAAGGTAAAATATATATTACAATTTACACGAACTATTTCTGCTGTTATTTTTACAGTTTACACTACAACAATACAACTGATAAACTTGACTAGGCCCTCGACGTTTTGTTTATTTTATTCTGGCTATACCTTTGAATGTTCCTAATAATATGTGCGTCTATGCCCTCTCAGGAATCTCTTTACCCATATTTCATTATTATTTGATAATATATTTGCAATTTTGAAGTAGAGTATGATTTTTGAAATTTTCATTTGAAGCCAGTTGTGACGTTGTACGGCATAGGTGTACTAGATAAACGAGATTATTTGTAAGTTCGATTCCGAATCGAGGAAATGAAATATATAAATTTTTATCTCCTCGCTCTGGTAACGGGACAAATTGCGGCGTTATGTATACGCTACAGGCCACTAAACACGCAATGCCTCTGAAATACCCGAGGCTTTGACGATGCGGCGAATAAAGTTAACAAACAGAAGCTTGCGGGCATATACCTACACTTATTTAGTATGAAATTAACTAATAAACCACTAATAAAACTTTTTTTGCTGGGTTTTTTTAAAATTTGTATTGTAAGTTCTAACTTCGTTATAAATTTCATAATATAATAAGTCGACGGTAAGTACATTATTGATTTTGATTACACGATGAAGTTTATACGTACGTTAGTTAATAGATGAATAATTTATTTATTGGTGTACAAAAAAATGCTGAATACTCGTATATGTATATTTTTAATACTTTTAGTTTATAATTTTTTCCGGGATATTGTACTCTATCGAAATATTGTAAATCTCTTTAAGCGCTGGCCCTGATTAATAGCTTTCACAGCGAAACCGACCAATACGCGTTGTGATATACACAGAGCTAAGAATCTAAAAAAGTGTCAATAAAATGAAATTTTATTTATTACGAGATAGATATTCGATAATTAAAATATAATCAATCAAGGATCAAGACAATTAACACTGTGACGTTGGTATTTATTTACAAACGCTACATTACAAATAGTATTTAAATTGGAGTAGTGCAATAGTTTTTGAATTCTATGCTAAATTTATGACGTGAATTTATGTCTGACAATGTCGGTTCACAATTTTTCGATAATTTACAATTTCTCAAGTAAAATTATAAACTAATGGTTTTAATAATCTTACGGCGGTATATATTATATATAATTTGTTTTCATTTCCAAAATCATCTGAAAGATCATGAGCATTTTGCTCAGGTGGCGCAGCCTCGTATAAATTTTAAGAGGCGCGCTTTCCCACGGGTTATAAATATTTTTGCTGTCACTTAGTGTTCATTAATATGCTATTTGCAGGTGGCCTGTCTGATGGAGAGGCGACTCGCGGTCCAACCCGTGGTCGCACCTCGCGTCGAGACGACCCCCGCCGCCACACTCTCGCTGGGAACCATGCGCTATATATGCACCAACACCATCCGGGACACATAAGCACGATAGATTTAGAAGTAAGCTATTTCCTATATATTTTATTTATTAATAGTACCTAATAAATATGCAAGCTAGCTTAGGGTTTAACTTAAAAGCAGAATAATTTGAAAGTAAAATTCTTAAATATGTATTTTTTTCAATGTAATAACTTCTTAATAAAGAAAATATACATTTTAAGAAAGTTTAAATCACTAGAATACATTAAAACTCTTGAAAATTTATATTTTTATTATCAGACACATGTATAGAGCTCGTTGTTTATATAGTATCTTCTCCTTTATACTTCTCCTATAAAATTATTTTCTCTTCATAATTTGTTGCTTGTTGTTGTTCTAAAACCCACCAGCGGTACAAAGGTACGCCGGCGCTAATGAACGTCCCATACTATTCAACTGTTGCAAAATATGATGATATGAAGCCAAGAAGGGTCTTTGATCCACGTACGCGGAAGGTAAAACTTACGTAAAATAAATGTTTGCTATGAGCTAACGATTTATATCGATGTGCATTTGTGGGTGATGTATTTCATATAATATGTATCTACGCGGTTATTATTTTATCTTTTGTGCATTTCATTTATGGTGGACGGGATGGAATAATTTATATTGTCATCTAATTTTTAAATCTTCATAACACGGCACACGCGCAGCTTTGCCTACTTTGTCTTATATTATATATTATTGTAGCCAAATTATATAAAATCTTTACATAAATGATACTATTTATACTTTCATATTAATATTATAAATGGGAAAGTTTTTGAGGATTATGGATGATTGTTTCACTTTCGCGCAGACTTTATTTTGTAAGATTTAGCTGAAATTTTTACAGAAATGTTGCTGTTACTTCAGAATAATATATAGGTTACAATTTATGTATAAAAATTTGCTATAATATAAAAATAAGCTTATGCGGGTGAAGCCGCGTGCGGGACGCTAGTTTATATATTAATATTAGTAGGATTATTATATTTGAAATTGAACAAAAATCAGGTAAAATAACATGCAATTTGTAGTAAAAAATAATATTAACAATTATTCTGTGTCGCAAGTAAAAAATGGCTGCCGTCAAGGTTGTTTTTCAAAGCTCCACTAACTTCAATACTAACAAAACTCATTGAAATTTTCAACTGACATTTTACAAGAAACTTTTTTTGTGTTGACATCAATGCCTGGGGCGCCTGATATATTTATTGCTTTAACATATGATTCAATCAATTAAATATTTGTATGATACATTGCTGGGTTAGTTTCTTTTTTTTAATTCATTTTATTTCGCGTGTTTATGCTTTAAAATAAAACTACTGCTAAATTATAATAATTCTGAATTTAATATTACGTTCCTATTTTTGTTTATTTCTTACTTAATATACAAACATACTGGTAAAATCTTTACAATATCGTATATATGCTTGCTTAAGATATTTAGAGACTTTCTAAAACAATATTTTATTTTCAGCCTCCACTTCCTCGTTATCCGCCACCGAACAATGCCTTGCTCTTTGACGACGACCCTGGCGTTATGTCAGAGGTGGAAACTTCGTCGACTGGCTTCCGTCGTGGAGGCAAACAACGCTCCTCTTTACCAGTTGTCAGAACACCTTCGAAAACTTTGGAGAGACCGCTTGGTAAGACGACCACTCCTAATAAAAACCGTTCCACAATAATTATTTTGTGTATTAACTAAATTCAATTTAGGCTGTCGGAGCAGAGGCACAAGGGTGGGACTATAACGCGACGATTGTGGGTTCGACCCTCAATCAAAGGAATAAATTGTTAACAAGGCAAAACTCATTGACTTCCACCATTTAACACGTAATGCCTCTAAAACTTCGGTGGAAAGTGAGGAAAGGAGTATCTTACCTACCTATTCCTAACCTATTACAGGTTCCCTCCGCCTACCCTTCTGTAGTATTGCACTAAGTAATACAAACTAGAGAAAATTGTTTAAGGTAAAAAATATAGACAGAATTAATAGTTATAATTTAATTTTATAGACAAAAAAAATGTATATTTTAGTCCGCAAAAAAATAATAGCGGCACCCAAATGTACTAAATGAAATTTACCATTTTAATGAACTGAATAGAATTATATTTTTTTGCCAGGTCTCGTTTTCCTTCAGTACAGAAATGAAACCAAGCGAGCCCTGCTACCTAATGAAATCACCTCCATAGATACAGTGAAAGCTCTTTTTGTCAGAAGTTTCCCGAAGCAGCTCACTATGCAGTATATGGATAGTGAAAACGTCAAAATATACATACATGAAAACACAAAAGATATGTTTTATGAACTGGAAGATGTCAGGTAAGCTTTTCATAGTTAAAAAAAAATACAAAATGCAACATTGTATTCCACTATCGTAGGAACCAATCCGATTAGTCCTTTATTCTCTGTCCAATCCTTCATAATAAGCATGCTGTAAAGTTATATTATAAATGAGCTTTTTTCCTGCGCCTTCGCTTCATTTTATATGTCACTTATACACTTATGTATATATACTTACTTGTCCTTCATAGTTTTATCTATTATGGAGGTACCATTCGATAATCGAAAATCGTGCGAGCGCACGATACATTGCCATACAAATTTATTTTATTAATATGTAACAAAATTATCCATATATCTACTAATTATTTTTGTTAAAAATATTTTTTATCAGTACGGCTTGTGATCTTTTCACCAGTTTCTGACTTGGTCTTTAATATTTATCATAACATATGATTAAAATCATAAAAAATATTTCTTCTTGCGTTTTCTGCGTAAAAATATATTTCTAAACATACTATAAGTTATGGAAATTACGTATAAATACAGGTGTATGATTATACTTTGGTCAAAATTTTTTTGCTAACAATTTACCTAAACTATTTTTAAAAATGTCCCAAAAATGACCTTCAAATTAAGCTTCGATTGTCTCACTAACAATAACACAAAGTTTTCAACGTACTACGTCTACCAAAAAAAACGTTATACAGTATCAAATTGTTTCTAAATTTAAAACGATTTATATATATATATAAATATATAATATATGTATAAAACTCAATTTAATTATAATGAGGTGAATAGGGCGTTCCCGGCCTTGCGCGGTAGTCTCTACCCCCAGCGACACAGTATAGCTTCAGTGTGTATCGCGGCCGTGTTACCTTCATACAGAGAAGAGCGCGGTAAACTTGGTTATATTATCAAAACTTTTAGTGATAACTATGAAAAAGAAAGAAGGCATTATACACGTTCACGACGAGAGATGTCCGTAAGTATTAAATACGCTTTCGCAATATCTATTTTAATGTACGGCAAATGTAAATAAGCATAATCTGCGTGCAAACAAACGGCACCGTTTTGTTTTGACGCGATTCTTGTATTCGCAACTTGTTTGTACATCTTGGTAACCATAGCTTTATGTAAATATTTGTCATTATTCCTTTTAGTATCTTATTCTAATATTATATTCACTGATATTTTATAATACATTGTTTATTTATTTTCGAAAAACATTCGCAGACGGATTTTATATAACTTTTAACTGTTATTCCAGATAGTATTCTGTTATTGTTTATATTTGTGAACCGTTGGTTGTTTAGCAAACGCTACTTGGGCATACAGACAGTACTAAATATTTGTATATGGATCCACCATTGTATATAAATATACCATATGTATACAAGGAATTCTTGATATTTGACCTATATAAATATGTATATACACATATGCGTATATCATATTAAATATGTATAATACCATATTAATAGGATAATGATTTATCTATACTAAGAGGGATTATTACCAGTACATTTGCTTTTCAGCGTCACGCTGTATCCCGTATGTAGCAGGGTAGGCAGAGAGAGTCTATTTTTAAGACACACCGTTCCTCACTTTAAATTCTGGAGGTATTTCGTGTTGAGTGGCGGAACTCAACCCCGCGCTTTGGCTTTACACCAGAACAAAGCAATAAAAATATTAAATATTTCATTTTTTCGAATGGGAATCGAACCTATAACAGTCTCACCTTGCGCCCCTGCGCCACGACTGGCCTCAATTCATTTTTAGTTATTATAATTAAGGAATTAGGATAGATATCGATTAATTGTTAAAACAAATAGGTCATTAATTAAGTCAGAGAAATGAACTGGAAAATTGATCTCAGACTTAGGCATCGTCGACAAGTGTGGGTGCATGATTTCATTAGAAACACGTACGTGACTTAAATTGTATTAACATAAACGACTTGACTCGTAATATATAATATTTGTTTTTATTACTGTTTGTTTGTTGGATGCAAAATTATTATATATAATTTAATTATAGATATACCTTGATACTGTTAAGATACAAGTGTATTTTACATAAGGGATTTCGGACTACTTCCTCAGAGAGGCTTTCACAACTCGTCAACTATTTTATCTACTTGCATTAAATTTAGTATATTTGTTAAATCATGCTAGCTTGTGAAATATTTAAAAAATCCATTAATTAGATCTAACGAATATCGATGTGTTAACAATCAAATATCTGCATTTTTATAACTGACTCGTTCATTAATCAAAAACCTAACCCACTTCTAGATGACCTAGAAATTTAATATTTAGTATGCAAGGTACACTGTTATATACATTCATAGGAAAAAATCTTAAAACTCAAAATTATTGTTTGTACTAATTATTATCTTTACAAAAAGTAATGATATCCCATTAAAATTATAAATGTGAAGTGAGAGCCAAGTTCAATGGAGAGTAATACGTCATTTTTTACTTCACAACAAAAAAATCAGAGATATTTATGGGTAGTAAGTTCTGTGTTTGATGTAATGTGTAATTCAAGCTCAAAATTTGCATGGGCTATTAAATATATCCACGTAATAATATTATTCAAGTACAATCAGGATGTGCTCTAACTTTAAATTATAATGAAGCCTATCTTTATAAATTGTCGAGTAAAATTCTAAACTTGAACTTATCCCGTGTGAATACAGATCTAGGCACCCATATAAATCTCTGATGCCTTTCTTGGTTCTCATTTGACATTTTTATTTTATGGTGTAAAATAACTTCATATTTTCTTCCTTTTCGCTCAAATTTACAGGACTTTACACGTCGTATCCGCTGATAATTTAGACAGATGTTTATTTTTGTAACCCACTAAGAAAGGATTTTGAAAAATTTTAACCCAGAAGGGGTGAAATAGGGGTTGAAAGTTTGTATGGAAAAATCTTTAAATTCTCACCGATTTTTATAAAATTTGAAATTCAGGCTCTTAAAAATATTTCATTGAACAAATGTTTCGGGGCCTTTGGTATCACCCTCTAAACTGAAAATATTTTCATAAACATTATAATAATTCATCAAATATTCGTAGAGTTCAAGCGGGCGTAGCCGCCCAGGTCGCCTAGTAATTTAAATTTTTCGTCTAATTTTGGAGACAGTGTGTATTGAGTGATAGAACTAATGTGATCGTGAACACGTTTTTTTAAGTTTTATTACGATGCGCGCGTGCACAAATAAGAACTTTAACGTTATAATAAAAGGGTAAAATGTTGCCTACATTAAAATAAAACGGATAACAAAAAATCTTATTATTTTGTTTTATATTTTTATTGTGTCAAAATACATTTAATTTAAATTCATATTTTCGACATTTAAATTTGTTTTAACATAGATAGGATCTAAAAAACAAACCCCGTCCTTCTAAAAATCGGTAGACTACATATTAACTTATTTGCTATAAGCTTACTTTGTTAGTGTTAGGTATGTATAACTGCATCGGTAATACAATTAATGGATTCAAATTCAAATTCAAATAATTTTATTCAAAATAAGAAGTTACATGCTTCATTTTTTGAACGTCAAATAATTTACCACCAGTTCACTAAAGTTAATGCCTCAGACCTGAGAAGAACCGGCGCAAGAAACTCAGCGGGTCCTATTTTTTTTTTAAATCTATTTTAAACAAATACATATTTAATTATCTGTGACAATGATACCTTTGAAACAGACTGGGGCGAGCATTTCATTCCCAAGGCGTGTTATTATTTACAAAATCATTAATTTGGTAATAACCTTTAACACACAAACGTCTTTTCACAATTTTTTTAAATCGTGATATAGAAAATTCTCTGACGTTTTCTGGGATCCTATTGTAAAAGCGTACACACTGTCCCATAAGAGAATTACGGATTCGATGCAACCGAGTTACAGGTGCACCAAGATTATGCCTATTTCTAGTGTTAACATTATGAAAATCACCAACTTTGGTAAAATTATTGATGTTTTTCTTAACATACATAACATTTTCAAAAATATATTGAGATACAACTGTCAATATATTTATTTCTTTAAACTTTTGCCTTAAGGAGTCCTTAGGACCTAAGTTATAGATTGCACGAATAGCTCGCTTCTGCAGGACAAATATTGATTGAATACCGGCTGCATTGCCCCAAAGTAAAATCCCATAGGACATAATACTATGGAAGTAACTGAAGTAAACAAGTCGAGCCGTATCTACGTCAGATTCTACGAATCTACGATTGAAAGCAAAGCTATCTTCTTCTAAGTTATCTTCCTATTACTTGTATAATATCTCACGACATTTTCGTAAAGAATACTCAATATTTTAATTTGCAGTGTTCCGGCAAAACTTATTTAAAATAATCTACATCATCACTAATCTGATGGAATAGATATGTATTTATAATTAAAAAAAAAATTAATGGGGGAAATCCCCACAGAGACAGGTGGCTGTCTGATCAAAACTAAAATTTCTACGTGAAGATATTTATTCAAAACATATCAAGTATTCCGAGTCATCAACTTCCGAGTGCTCATGTCCCTCACAGTGGTTAGGTTTCTTCAATTGTTTGTTTGTTGTACAAGCCACTAGACATTTATATAACTTACCTGGAAATCTATATAAATTACCTGGAATTGTAGAGTATAGTGTAGTACTATAAAATAGTAATCTTTTAGGAAAATATCGCAGCTTACAAATAAATAGTTTTTAGTATTTCGATTTGTAGTGAGTTTCTAGGGAATACCAAATGTGTCTTATACGAACCGGCACTTATATTTGGCTTTAGCGGCACCTATAATAGTCGACGGCACTTTAAATAAAAAATATATACGATAATATTACGACAATTATCTGTAATGTTTAAATTGATCATTCTTTGTATACAATATTAACAAACATTTCTTAGCGGAATTGGACGCAAATGTCATAAAGGAGAAGAAGAAAGAAGAGAGAAAGAAACTAATAAAGTTTTGGTTACGAGCAATCGACAAAACAATCAGCGGACACTTCAACCTTATTTAGAGATGAAAACAGTACTTATTGAGTTGAGTTTGAAAAACGCAAAAAAATAGGTTTAAAATAACGCATTCTTAAAAAGATAAAAGAAATATAATAATATTCTAAATATATTAAATATAATAATATTCTAAAGAGATAGAGAAAAGATAAAATGAAACTTCTAAATCAACGCAATCAAAAGATATGAGCGCTTATGCTCATTTTTTTTGTCGCAAATATTTTCGAGAATGTTTCAAAAAAAAAACTAAAATTGATATCGATTTACACTCACAGTACAGGTTATTAGAGATTTTTAAATTATATTTATTTACTACGTATGAATAAACAAAGCCCCACAAAATATGTGGAAAATGGAGAATGAAATATATTAATATCAAGTTATCACTGCCTTCCTTGCTATAAACAAAAAAAAAGCTAATAAACTAATTAGTTTTTAGCAAACAGCGTGAAGCTTTCTACTCGTGTGTGTATTGAAAACTATTTACTTTCAACAATGGAAATGAATTCAGTAATAAAAAAGAATATTATGTGACTTTTTTTTTTGCTATGAAACTAATGTTTTATATATTGTTAACTAGTGTATAAATAAACATAATATGTATTTCTTTTCTTGATAGAGCACACTTACGGGACATTCGTGATCGATCCGTTTTAAGGCTGTTTGAAGCGACAGACATCGGTGGCGGAGTGTTCCCGGGAGCAATGGGAGTGGGATCAGTGCCAATGCCGGCGGGCAGTTCAAATTGTTCTTCTTCTACGTGGGATGTAAGTCCAACAGTTTTGGTTATTATAAAATTATTTCAAATCTTTAAATTCTAAAGTATATTATTAATAACATATAATTGATAACGATGGCGCTGACAAAACTGTCTGATATTTAGGTCTTTGATAATAATTTCTTGAAGTTTCACGTTGCTCACACATTTTAATTGAAACTATTTAACCGGATTAATCGCATATATTTTGTATTACTCATTTTTGGAAACCTGACCTCTGAAACGCTGTGCAGCATAGTCTATGGTCACGTGTAGACTGATGTAACACATACCCATTCTTGATATCGAAAATGTTTTTCTTCACCCTAACATGGATGCTTCTCTTTGTTTGACCGATGTATAATATGCCACGGTCACAATCTAGTTTTTATACGCCTACACGCGGTTTACCTATCAGCTAGTTTTATTGAAACTCTATAATTAAAAAAAAATAATGTCTACTACTTGTCTACAGCTCAAAATAAAACAAGGTTTTTTAAATAATAAAAAATAAATAAAAGTGTAAATTGTGTGAATGCATTTGCATCGGCCGGGAATCGAGCCCGCGTGGCAGGCGAGGATTCTACCACTGAACCACCGATGCTGCTGTATTTCATCTCGAAATAAGTGTATATTATTCTAAAGTGCTCTACAGCAAAGACAAAAATAAAAATCCTTTATGTTCAATATCGACACAAAAATTAGGGTCCTAATTTCGCAAAATCTGTCCTTGAACGTCTTCGTCGTCGTGGCTTGTAAATGTTAAATAATATTTTTTTTAAACAATATTTATATATACTATCCATCAAATGCCATTGTTTCTTTTGTACCCCATTGTGATAATATTACAGTTCACCTTACTTAACGTCTTTCATTAGGTATAAGATTATACTGATAATCTTGAGATAAAATCTTTGACATCTAATAAGTATTTATCTTCCTGAGTAATTTAAAATTTTATATGAATAAAATAGGGTGTAAGGTAAAATAAATGAAACACAGATCAAATATTTATAATATATAATTTAAAATATTTTCTTTCCATACAGGAGCAGAATTACTTCTCAGAACCGGAGATCGATTCCGACTACCACTCGCAACATGTACATAACAAAAATAAAGTAAGTATAATTCTGTACTTACATATCTACTTACATATCATTTTGGTGAAACGATTTGACAATTTAACCGGAGATGTACACCCATTAGCGGTCCCTTTATATAGCGGTCTACCATCGATTGGGGGTGCCGTATCACCCTGACCGGGTGATCAGGGGGGTACGGACCTCCCCCCACCTCATGGATCGAGGGTCCCCACAACTCTCGAACCTCCAATCTATTAATACGTATACCTATATTTGTTTGATCTATGCGAAAACAGGATTACGTCAAATTAAGTACTCTGAGATTCACTGCAGAGGATGCATCTATCTGAATAATTTTCGCTTAGGAATTACATTGTGATGCCTGATAACCAAATATGTTGTTAGATTTACAAATACGTTTTCCTGCATTATTATATATAAATTATATTAGTATTCAATTAAAATATCAAGCAGATTTTATATTTTTATGAAGAAAATACACATACATCTTTAAAAGCAAAATATTACTTTTAAAAGAATAGATATCGTTATAATCAAATGTTATAAAAATTACACAACGAGTGTACTACATATATATACATTTTATTATATATTAGTCGTTCGTTAATACTAGAGAAACAATAAAAGTATTATAGTTAATTATAAACATATAACAGAAATTTATTAAGACTATCTTAAGACTATAATAAATAATTAGAGATGGCAAGTTTAACATTCTGAATTAAAATATAAAATTAAAAAATCGCCACAACTTACATTATATTAGGTGAACCGTGTTAAGTTACTAAAAACTTAATTACAATTAACATTTTTTAATTAATTGTAATTAAGGCTAAATTACGCCTTTTCACCTAAGCATACATATATGTATGTACAATGTTTAATACTTAATGTTATTACTGTGTCTGGAAGAATATGTAATGCATAATAATTATGACGATAAAAAAAATAATTACATAGTTTACGGTATTGTCCAGTTTTGTACAAAATTTTCTATATATAAAACAGGTCTGTCTGTTTTACGTGAATATTTAAAATGCGCGGCAGATAGGTAATCCCTTATAATAATGTGCCCCGCTGTACAGTTTTTTGGGAGTGGTTCTCCAAGAGAGAACAAGAGCTTTCTTAAAGGGTTCAGGTGTACAACCGCTGCAGACTTGCATTACTGCTCTCACTTCAGCTTCCGCTGGCTCCCTTTCGTCCACCTGAAATACGTTTTTTTTTTTTGGAATTCTAATGTTAATATTTTTTATTTTTAATTGTGTTAGTATAATTTTATTATCACATACAATCGGTAGAAATTAACAAAATAGTATATATGAATGATTCTTTTACGGTTTTTTTTCTTACGATACAAATTAATAATGTATTATTTTTTTATTGTTACATAAAATGTAATACATGTCAATGTATTATAATTTTAATTCTTTATTCTAAGCGAATGATTTATTATTCGTTCAATTAATTCAAAAAAGTGTTTTCAAATTATTGATTAAAATTATTTTTGATTAATTAAAATTTCTGTTTACTTCATATATTACACAATTGCTAAAACTTACATTCATCTTTTGCAAATTTTGGACGGGAAGATTTCCAACAACTCCAGCTAAGCCATTGAGAAGTGACTGTTGGAATAATACTTCATCCTCTTTGTCTCCGAGAGCCTCAGGGCTAAGTAAGGCTTCGTCGATTATAGAACCGTCCGATAAGGCAACGAGACCACGTTTGTCCTTTTTACCTAATTAAATTAATCATTAAAATATTTTAGTTTCCTATAACAATGTATATCTAGTCTAGGTATAAATACTTATTATTAAAAATAAACTAAATATTATTTTGTATAAATTCAAAGTTTTATATTAATGTATCAAGCTAGCACACTGTAATAGTAATAAAATAAATGATACATAAAATAAAATAAAAAATTGTAACAATATTTATGACAAGACTGAGTGTACGTACCTACATCAAAACAAAAACGGATAATATGTTTTACCTGACGTAATTTCCTCAGCCAATTCTTTTTCCGGATTGTCTCTTTTATCGCGTTTTTTAGAGTCGCGCTTGTATAAATTGTGAGAAGTTGCCGTATCATCGATATATTGCACGTTAGCGGGATTAAGGAGAGAGCCAGAGAGAAGTACAGTAGTTCCTTTCGACGGTCCTAGGGGCCTCGTGTTAAGACTTTGGTCGACTGACAAACCCACAAATGGTATGCGTTGGACGCTACCGCTGGCCTGATTACTAGCAAGCGGTTGAACTTTATTCAGCAGTTGCTCGGAGACGATTCTGTTACCCAATTGCCCATTAACATATTCTTGCTGTAACTGAAGTCCATTAGAAAGCTGCACGGGTATCATTTGTTGTTGATGAGCCAGATTCAGGTTCGCAGGTCTTTGTAATTGACCGCCTATTAAAAAGTTGCCATTGCCAAGGGGAGTGGGCGGTGGTGGTGGTGGCTCCGTAACTGCCTCCGAAGACGTCTCGAAGAGTGTGCCGTCATGTTTGAAATGGTGAACATGATGATGCTTGTGATCTTTATGAGCTTTTCCGGCAGTTAAAGCGACGTGGTATATTTGGAGCATAGTAATTTCACCGATCAGACCGGGTTGTTCTAAAATTAATTTTTTGATAATTCAAAAAATAATGTACACCGTTTTTTTATCGTTAAGAATTGAACCAAATCATAATAAATATGTATTATTTTAGTTACTCACTCAAAACAGGTTCCTTGCCATCATTTTTGTATAAAAGAGATTGCTCTTGACCGCTAGTCGCAATTCCACCGCCTTTTATGATATGACCCACGAGCTGTTAACGTTACCAGTAAAACTTTATATATATATAAAAAATATAAGAAATCAATTATCTATGTTAAAATGCAAACTTATTTAAAAATAAAATAAAAATAAAACTATATAAACTTAGTTATTTTTATTACAGATTGTTGTGGAATATATCATTATTATTGGTCTCATAATAATTATATTTGTTCTTATGTTCAACATTATACGATAATAATATGTATGTAAAGCTTTTAAGTTGATGTTAACGAAAATGACAGCCTACTGATGAAATTCGACAGGCTGTAGCACCGCAACTGTGGTTAATTAAAACGCGCATGCAGAGAACAAAAAATCAGTTAGCTTGTTACCCCACTACAGCCCTCTCGTTCACTTCTTTATTCACTTGACCAACACTGCTAATTTAGACTAGTGACAATTTGAACTTTATTTAATGTTAACTTTAATACGATTTTACTTTCTTTTTTTAAAAACTCTGTTTCTCACCCTGTTGTGAAATCCTCTGCCAACTCTTTCACCGTTCACCCAAATTTGCCATTCGCCAGTTTTACCATTCCAAGATTGGCAAGAATGATACCACCTA